>JAKWBO010000139.1:40184-109145 GCA_034336685.1 Luscinia luscinia
TGACATCAAGCAGGCCAAGCGAGTGAAGCCCCTCTGGTATGGTGGACGTTGGTCCAAGTACAAGTACGGGGAGGCTTGGCAGATTGATTACATCACACTGCCTCAGACTCGCCAGGGTAAATGTTATGTGCTGACCTGGCCACGGAGCACATCAGCCCCATCCTCACCAACTCCACCATCTCACAGTACTTCATCGGTGTCATCGTGCTGGCAATGGTGCCTGAGCTGCCAGAGATTGTCAATGGCATACAGTTCGCCCTGCAGAACAACCTGAGCTTGAGCATCGAGATTGAGAACTGCATCGCTGTGCAGGTCTGCATGCTCCAGATCCCCATCCTGGTGCTCTTCACCATCTTTTACCCAACAAACTTCACTCTGGTCTTCAGCGACCTCCACGCCTACGCCAGCATGTTCAGCGTGGTGCTCATGAACTACATCTTCATGGATGGCAAATGTGACTATTTCCAAGGCAGGGTGCTGGTGATGGTTTACTTCATCCTGCTGGCTGTGTATTTCTTCGCCCCTCGCCCAGTGGCTGCTGAGGTTTGGATTCTCCTTTCTCCAGCCCACAGTCAGGTGGCTGAAGGAAAACTGTCCTCAGTGGAGGGTCTTGAAGGGGATTTTGGTGTGTCTGGAGGACAGACCCGTCCCTGGGGATGTGCTGCACTGGGAGAAGGTGCCTGAGAAGTTCCTCATCCTCCCAGGCCTGGGAATTGCACATGGAATGTTTGATGGCACCAGAAATGCACCCAGAGGTATTTTCAGCTGTTTTGTCATTAAAACAGTTTTGTGCAAATCAGGAAAAAAAAAATAAAAAAAAAAAGGTGAAAAAATTTGTTTATTTTAACAAACACTTCCCAGCACCAGGAAAGAACAATCCCCAGATGACACAAAACGTTTTCACCAAGGTGAGTGAGGATGGACGAGCTCGGTCACTCCCTGCTGGGAAGGGTGCAAAGCTTCTTTGGCAGGCTTCCAGACGCAGTCTCTGATGTTCAAATCCCTCCGTCCGGAGCCGGTGCAGATCTTCGGGATGAGGGGAAGAAGAGAGAGAGAAAAAGGTAGCAGCTGGGGGCAGGAGAAGCTGGGGCAAAAGCTAGGGGCAAAAGCGGCAGCCAAAGTGGCAAAAGCAGCAGCAAAAGCAGCAGCAGCAGGCAGCCAAAGCAGCAGGCAGCAGCAGCCCAGCAGTCGGGTCCTGCCGGGGCGGGGAGGAACGGCCACGGTGGCAGCAGCTCCGTGCAGGCAGAGGGAGGGGGCAGGGAGAGGAGTAGTCATAACACTAACCCAGGACATTGCCACAAGGAGCTAAGGGGCCATTGTGACACTGAGGATTCAAGGAGACAGCTGTGACACTGAGGAACCTCATGGAACCAGGAGTCTTTTGTTACACTGTGAGGCCCTTGGAACCACAGGGTCCAACAGACACTGGTGCTTCATGAAACCAAGGGGCCATTCTGACAGTGCCAGGGCCTCATGGAACAATGGAGACTATTATGACATAGAATCACAGAATTAACAAGGTTGGAAAAGACCTTTGAGATCATTTAAGTCCAACCTATGACCTAACATCACCTCATCAACTAAAACCATGGCACTAAGTACCATGTCCAGTCTTTTAGAAGTGCTACCAGGGATGAGTGACTCTACCACCTCCCTGGGGCAGAAGATTCCAGTGCCCCAATCACTCTTTCAGTGAAGAATTTTTCCTGATGTCAAACCTATACTACCTCTGGGGCATCTTAAGATTGTGTCCTCTTGTTCTGTGAGTGGTTACCTGGCAGAAGACACTGACCCCCATCTGACTACAACCTCTGTTCAGGCAGTTGTAGAGAGTCTCACTGGAGACCATTGTAGCCATTGGGGCCACTGTAGCACGGCAGGGCCTCATTGAATCAAGGGGAGCACAGTGACAGTGTGGGGCTCCATGGGACAAGGGGCCATTCTGACACCTGTAGTGGAACCAAGGAGAGCTTTGTAACACTACAGGGCACCATGGAATCAAGGAGACCATGATGTCACTTTGAGGCCTTGTGGAACCAAAGGGCCATTGTGGCACTGCAGGGCCTCATGGAACCAAGGGCACAAGAGCGACACTGTGAGCTCCAAGGGACCAAGGGGCATTCTCACACCGCAAACCAAGGAGACCATTGTGACACTGGGGGCATCATGGAACTGAGGGTCCGTTGTGACACAGCACGTCCTCATGGAACTATGGGGGCCATTTTTACAATGTGAGGCTTTTGTGAAACAAAAGGGCCTTTGTGGCATTTCAGGGCCTTCTGAAATCAAGGAATCCATAGTGACACTGTGGGGCTCAATGGAACCAGGGGGCCATTGTGACACTGTGGTATCGCAGCAGCGTGAGTTGAACTCACTTTACCACTACAGCCCTGCACCCAGGGGTGGGTCACACTCCAGGGGCAGTTTACCTGAAGTCTTGCTAGAGCAATTTAAGTGCGGCCTTTTGCTGTCTGTGTTCTAAGGAGGCAAAAAGGAGGGGGAGGTCTTTTGCATAGGATAAAACAGAATTTATTACACTGGGGAATTCGAGGGCAAAAGACAAATTGCAAGAGTGCAACAGTTGATATATGGGCAAGATTCATGGGAAGAGTACAAATTACCATCAAATTGAAGAAATTTTGGGGAGGGTGTGTTGGGTTGATGTGGCCAGAAATGTGCATTCTATCACCAGCTGTTGAAAGCCGGGTGGGGCAGGAATATCTTATCTTCGTGGCACATACCCTCTGCTAATGGGCCATCTTTAAGACAAGATGGGACAATCATCTTTATCTTTTTGACAACCCATCCTCCCTCCATGAAGATATCATCTGCTGCTGGACCATTAAGTCCCACTGTATGACTGATAAAATTACATCATCCCATTAGGAGATGGTCCAGCCAGGGGGAGGAACCAAGCCTTTCCTACCTAGATAAAAATTGAGCTGTTGGACAGCAAGTTATCCATTTTCCCACTGCATTCCAGAGGAGAAGCTGGACTTTTCCACATCATCCCTGGACTTCTGGAGGAAGGCTGCACCCTTCTACAGGAGCACTGCTTCAGCTGAACCACACCTGCCTCTGCAGGGGAACTGTAGCCACCATTTGATCGGACTGCTATCAACACCCTGACTGACGGGGTGTCAGGTTGTATTCTGACTCTGTCAGGGTTGGGATTGTTGGGTTTTTGTAATACTGTATTTCTATTTTCCCAGTAAAGACCTGTTATTCCTAATTCCCATATCTTTGCCTGAGAGCCCCTTAATTTCAAATTTATAATAATTTGGAGGGAGAGGGTTTACATTCTCCACTTCAAAGAGAAGCTTCTGCCTTTATTGGCAGATACCTGTCCTTAAAACCTGGACAGATTTTGGTGCCTAATGTGGGGCAAGAGGGCGTCGAGAGATAAAAGGAATAACAATTCTTGAATAACCTAAGTTTTGTGTGCTGGATATGGAAACCTCATTAGGTGGCAGCATGTGGTCTAGCTTACCCTGGTTCCGGTGGCACGTGGTTGTGGCTATATTTCTCCCATTTGCAGGCCCTTATCTAAACATGGGCCCTATAACGAAGGCTACTGTGTCTGTTATCCAGTTTGCTTTATGGGTTAATAAGGTGAGGAATTCGTGGGTTTTTAACTTCCTTTGGATGGCAGGTACATGGATTCAGGGCTATCACATGCTAACTGTGGCACCTACTGTGAGGAAATGACACCAGGGCAAAATTTTCTCCCAACCCTTCACCCAGTTTTTGGGTCTACCCCACCAGTTTTGGAAGGGTTCAGATCTCCTCTGAATGTTAATGTGTTGCTGATAGGCCTGTTCTACTTAGCATTCAGAGACAAGGGAATATTGGCTTGGATAACAACCCTGATACCTACCCCAGGAAATAGAGGTGCTGCCCCAGAGCCTGACCCTACCCCAGAGACTAGGGATGCTGCCCCAGAGCCTGATCCTGCCCCACAGCCCACTGCAGAGAGGAACCATCCGGAGTGGGTGGGGGTTCTAGTGAAGGAGATAGGCCAGATGTTGAAGGAGCACTTTTCCCAGCTGGTGAGAAACCCTCCCTGCCCTAAAGAGGGAGAGTCGGATGGTGCTGCAGTGGAACCTGTAGATGTTGTATCTGTCCAGGTTCCATCTGAATCACAGGGGCAGTCACAGCCAGCAGCAGTTGCCCCTGTGGAAACTAGAAAATCTAAAAATTAAAACAAAGCACCTAGATAATAAGGATCAGCAGGGAGGGCCCTCACAACCAGCAGGGAGCCAGAGGTTGAGATCATCACTGAGTCCCTCTCATACGATAGTCTCCGTAATCTGCGGCCGTGAGGCTTTACAACTTGGTTACTCCGGGTCTGGGACCTTATGGGAACAGGTGTGCAACTGGATGGTACTGAGGCCAGGAATTTGGGACCCTTGGCCCAGGACTCAGTGTGGATCAGGTATTGTAAGGGAGCCAGTCCCTTTCCCTCTGGGAACGGCTTTTAATGAGTGTGAGAGAGAGGTTTGTCCACAGACAGAGAATGCAGGAGCACCACCAGAATGCGCTGGAAGACCCTTGAGGAAGGGATCCAGCAGCTGAGAGAAGTGGCAGTATTAGAGGTACTCTTTGGGAGGGATGGACAGCATGACAATGACCCTGACAAGGTCAGGTGCACAGGGCAGATGTTGTGGAATCTGGCAACCCTGGGGCCATCTCAATATACCACCTTCATTGCAATGATTAATGCTGATAACCACCAAGAGACAGTGGGTTCTGTTGCCAACAAGCTCAGAAATTTTGAGAGTATGATCAATGGCCCAATGCAGGCTCATGTCTCTGTCGGTGGTCAAGAGAACTAAAGAGGAGTTTTAAAGAGGAGATGAGGAGGGATGAGGGAGGAGATGAAGGAAGATCAATGCAGCACCAGTGTGAGTCACAGGCCCCAAATCTAGAACCCCAACGCCCCCAGCTAGGGAGAGAGGGTACACCCCACGAATTCACCTGTGGTTCTTCCTGTGAGATCATGGGGAAGACATGGGAAAATGGGATGGGAAACCCACTTCTATCCTGGCAGCACGGGTGCATCAACTCAGGGAGGGAAAGGCTAACCGAGGAACTGCGCTAAAATGAAGGTAGCCTCGACCTCCCATAACCAAGGTGCAGGGTATTACAGAAGGGAGGATGATCTGTCGGATGCCCTGGAAGGAACCTCCATGATGTATGCCCAGGAAAGAAATAATAACTAGAGGAGCCCTGCCTCTTGCCAGGGAGAGACATGGGATAACAGAGTCTATTGGATAGTGTGGATTCAATGGCCTGGCACATCAGAGCCACAGAAACATAAGAGTGTTAGTTGATACTGCTTCACAATGCACCCTAATACCATCAGAACATGAGTGGAAAGAACCTGTTTCCATTGTTGGGGTGACGGGGGATCACAGGAATTCACTTTGCTGGAAGCTGAGGTGAGCCTGACAGGGAAGGGGTGGCAGAAACATCCTCTTGTAACTGGCCCAGGGGCACCGCGCATTCTAGGCATAGACTTCCTCAGGAACGGCTACTACAAAGACCCAAAGGGGTTCAGGTGGGCTTTTGGAATAGCTGCTGTAGCGACAGAGAGCATTAAGCAGTTGAACACCTTGCCTGGACTGTCAGAAAACCCATCTGCAGTGGGACTCCTGAAAGTGACAGAGCAACAGGTACCAATTGCCACCATGACAGTGCACCGCCGGCAGTACCGGACAAATCGAGATGCTGTGATCCCCATCCACAAGATGATCTGTAAGCTGGAGAGCCAAGGGTGGTCAGCAAAAGCCCCATTCACCCTTCAACAGCCCCACCGCTGAGCGCTGCCGTGCCGGACATGCTGGAACTCCAGTACGAGCTGGAGTCCAAGGCAGCAAGGTGGTATGCCACCATTGACATTGCCAATGCATTTTTCTCCATTCCTCTGGCAGCAGAGTGCAGGCCTCAGTTTGCTTTCACCTGGAGGGGCGTGCAGTACACCTGGAACCGACTGCCCCAGGGGTGGAAACACAGCCCCACCATCTGCCATAGGCTGATCCAGGCTGCACTGGAAAAGGGTGAGGCTCCAGAACATTTGCAGTACATCGATGACATCATTGTGTGGGGGAACACGGCAATGGAGGTATTTGAGAAGGGAGAGAAGATCATCCAGATTTTGCTGGGAGCCGGTTTTGCCATTAAAAAGAGCAAAGTCAAAGGACCTGCCCGAGAGATCCAGTTCCTGGGAGTGAAGTGGCAAGATGGACGGCGCCAGGTCCCCACTGAGGTCATCAATAAGATCACTGCAATGTCTCCACCAACAAGCAAGAAGGAAACACAAGCTTTCCTAGGTGATATAGGCTTTTGGAGAATGCACATCCCTGAGTACAGCCAGATTGTGAGCCCTCTCTACCTGGTGACTCGCAAGATTTTCACTGGGGCCCTGAGCAACAGCAAGCCTTCGCCCAGATCAAACAGGAGATCGCTCATGCAGTAGCCCTTGGCCCAGTCAGGACGGGACCAGAGGTAAAGAATGTGCTCTACTCTGCAGCCAGGAACCATGGTCTGTCCTGGAGCCTTTGGCAGAAGGTGCCTGGTGAGACCCGAGGCCGACCCCTGGGATTCTGGAGCAGGAGTTACAAAGGGTCTGAAGCCAATTACACTCCCACAGAGAAGGAAATCCTGGCTGCCTATGAAGGAGTTCAAGCTGCCTCAGAGGTGATTGGCATGGAAGCACAGCTTCTCCTGGCACTCCGACTGCCAGTGCTGGGGTGGGATGTTCAAAGGAAAGGTTCCCTCTACCCACCACGCCACCGACGCCACATGGAGCAAGTGGATTGCCCTCATCACGCAGCGCGCCTGTATTGGCAACCCGAATCGCCCTGGGATTTTGGAGATAATTACAAATTGGCCAGAAGGTGAAGATTTTGGTCTTGCTGATGAAGAGGAGCAGAAGCAAGTGGCCCGGGCTGAAGAAGCCCCACCGTACAACCAACTGCCAGCCGATGAAAAATGCTACACCCTTTTCACCTGTGGTTCCTGCCGCATCATGGGGATGAACCAGAAGTGGAAAGCAGCCGTATGGAGCCCCACACGACAGGTTGCACAAGCTACCGAAGGAGAAGGTGGATCAAGTCAACTTGCTGAGCTCAAAGCTGTTCAGCTGGCCTTGTACATTGCTGAGAGAGAGAAATGGCCAAAGCTCTACTTTTACACTGATTCCTGGATGGTAGCCAATGCTCTGTGGGGGTGGCTGGAGAGATGGAAAAAGGCTGACTGGCAACGTAGGGGAAAACCGATCTGGGCTGCTGATGAGTGGAAAGACATTGCCACTCGGGTAGAGAAGCTACCCGTGAAAGTCCGTCATGTGGATGCCCATGTTCCCAAGAGTCAGGCTAATGAAGAACACCGGCACAGCGAGCAGGTAGATCAGGCTGCACAGATACAGGTCTCAAAGATAGACTTAGATTGGGAACACAAGGGAGAATTGTTCCTGGCTTGATGGGCCCACGATGCCTCAGGTCATCAGGGCAGAGATGCCACCTATAAGTGGGCACGAGACCACAGGGTGGATTTAACCACGGACAGCATCTCTCAGGTTATCCATGACTGTGAGACGTGTGCTGTCATCAATGAAGCCAAGCGGGTGAAGCCCCTCTGGTATGGGGCGATGGTCCAAGTACAAGTACGGAGAGGCCTGGCAGATTGACTGCATCACACTGCCTCAGACCCGCCAGGGCAAGCGCTACGTGCTGACCATGGTGGAAGCCACCACCGGATGGTTGGAGACCTATCCTGTGCCTCACGCCACTGCTCGAAACACCATCCTGGGCTTTGAGAAACAAGTCCTCTGGAGGCATGGCACCCCTGAGAGAATTGAGTCAGACAACGGGACTCATTTCAGAAACAGCCTTATAAACACCTGGGCTAGAGAATACGGAATTGACTGGGTGTACCATATTCCATACCACCCACCAGCGGCTGGGAAAGTCGAACGGTGCAATGGCCTGCTCAAAACCACCTTAAAGGCACTTGGTGGGGGGACTTTCAAGAACTGGGAGATCAATCTACCAAAGGCCACATGGTTAGTGAATACCTGAGGTTCCACTAACCGAGCAGGCCCAGCCCAATCTGAGCCCTTGGGAACACCAGATGGAGATAAGGTCCCAGTGGTACACCTGAGGGGCATGTTAGGAAAAACTGTTTGGGTGAGCTCTGCCTCCAGCAAAGACAATCCTGCTTGTGGGGTGGTTTTCGCTCAAGGACCAGGTTGCACTTGGTGGGTGATGCAAAAGGATGGAGAGACCCAATGCATACCCCAAGGAGACCTTATTCTAGGGTGAACTATCTATGATACTATGCCTGTAACTGCATGTATGTATATGATTTATAAGTTTTAATTTTCTGTAGCATGTTGGCATGGGAAAAATTCGGGGTGGATAATGTTGGGGGTTGAGTGTTTTTGTATTACTGTGTTAATTTAAAGAATTTTTCCCATTAGCATGCCAATGGAGATGGCTGGGTTACACCCAGGACTTTTGATGACTCTGGACAAAGGGTGTAGGTGGGAGCTGGGCTGGCGGAGGGGCTCTCGTGTTTCTGGAGGGGGGACTCATGTTTCCGGAGGGGGACTCGTGTTTCTGGAGGGGACTCGTGTTTCCGGCGAGCTCGGAGGAGGACGCCCCGTCTCCAGCCACGCGGCCAGACCTCTGCGATCACCTGTCCTGCATCTGCCCCGTTGCAGCCTCCTGCCTCTGCGGACACAGCTGATCACCCGGACACAATGGTGAGCGAGGAGCTGCCTGCTCCAGCCGCTCCCACCCGAGACCGGCGTGGCCGCTGCCGCGCTTCCTGCCTGCGCTTTTAGCTCTCTGCGGCCGCCAGGCTTTGTTTGTCTGGAGCACCAGGACCAAGGGCAGAGAGAGGGTGCCCACAGCTAAAGAAAGGACTGGGACCGAGTTATAATTTCTGTGTTGTTGGTAGTTGTAATAACTGCTGTTGTTTCTGTTTGTGAGGTTAGATATATTAGTAAAGGAGCTGTTATTTCTACCCCCTTATCTCTGCCTCAGAGTATTGAATTCAAACATTTATAATACTTGGGGGGAGACTGGATTAAGGCCTCTACTTCAAAGGAAAACTTCTGCCTTTATTAGCAGACACACCTGTCCTTTAAACCAGGACAGATTTTGGCGCCCAGACGTGGGACAGAGGGCACTGAGAGGAGAGTTAAGACAGGAGTAACAGCTCTCTTAAGTGGCAACATGCTGTCGGGTTTAATCTGGTTTGGGCTCCATGTGGCCACAGATATCTCTCTCCCATTTGCAAGCCCTTATTTGAATATGGGCCCTCTCATCAAAGCTACTGTAGCTATTATCTGATTAATTTGGTGGATTGATTATGTCAGGAATTCATGGGTTTTTAATTTTTTCTGGGAAGTGGCCACATGGATCCAGAGCTATTGTACTCTAACTGCGTGTTTCTGGGGTTATTTCAATAATGGTACTTACTGTGAGGTAATGAATGCAAGGGAAATTTTCTCCCAACCCATCACCCAGTTTTTTGAGGCTACCCCACCAGTTTTCAAGGATTTCAGATCTGCTTTAAATGCTAATGACATCACACAGTGGCTGGTGTTGCTGATATGCCTGATCTGTTTAGCATTCAGAGACAGGGGAATATTGGCTTGGATAACAACCCTGATACCTGCCCCAGGAAATAGAGGTGCTGCCCCAGAGCCTACCCCTGCCCCAGGGACTAGGGATGTTGCCCCAGAGCCTGCCCCTGCCCCAGGGACTAGGGATGTTGCCCCAGAGCCTGCCCCTGCCCCAGGGACTAGGGATGTTGCCCCAGAACCTGCCCCTGCCCCAGGGACTAGGGATGTTGCCCCAGAGCCTCCCCCTGCCCCAGGGACTAGGGATGCTACCCCAGAGCCTGATGCTGCCCCACAGCCCACTGCAGAAATGAACCACCCAGAGTGGGTGGGGGCTCTAGTGAAGGATATAGGCCAAATGTTGAAGGAGCAAAGCCAGATGTTGAAGGAGCATAGCCAGATGTTTAAGGAGCACTTTGCTCCAGCTGGTGAGAAACTCTCCCCGTGCCCTAAAGAGGGAGAGTCAGATGGTGCTGCAGTGGAACCCGTAGATGTTGTATCTGTCCGGGTTCCAGCTGGATCACAGGGGCAGCCACAGCCAGCAGCAGTTGCCCCTGTGGAAACTAGGAAATCTAAGATTAAAACGAGGCACCTAGATAATGGGGATCAGCTAGGAGAGTCCTCACAACCAGCAAGGGAGCCAGAGGTTGAGATCATCACCGAGTCCCTCTCATACGATAGTCTCCATAACCTGCGTAAAGACATTGTACGGCGGGGCCGTGAGCCTTTTACAACTTGGCTACTCCGGGTCTGGGACCTTACGGGAACAGGTGTGCAACTGGATGGAACTGAGGCCAGGAATTTGGGATCCTTGGCCCAGGACTCAGGTGTGGACCAGATATTCGTAAGGGAGCAAGGCCTCCTTGCCCTCTGGGACCGGCTTTTAATGAGTGTGAGAGAGAAGTTTGTCCACAAAGAGAGAATGCAGGAGCACTACCGTAGAATGCACTGGAAGACCCTTGAGGAAGGGATCCAGCAGCTGAGAGAAGTGGCAGTATTGGAGGTATTCTTTGGGAGGGATGGACAGCATGACAATGACTGTCACAAGGTCAGGTGCACAGGGCAGATGCTGTGGAATTTGGCAACCCTGGGGCCATCTCAATATACCACCTTCATTGCAATGATCAATGCTGATAGCCACCAAGAGACAGTGGGTTCTGTTGCCAACAAATTCAGAAATTTTGAGAGTATGATGAATGGCCCAATGCAGGCCAATGTCTCTGCCGTGGCCAGGGACCTCCAAAAGGTCCAAGATAGGATGGAGGGGATGAGGGAGGAGATAAGGGAGGAGATAAGGGAGGAGATAAGTAAGATCAGTGCAGCACCAGTGCGAGTCTCAGGCCCCAGATCTAGAACCCAACGCCCCCCAGCTAGGGAGAGAGGGTACACCCCCCAAGCTGACCTGTGGTTCTTCCTGCAAGACCATGGGGAAGACATGGGCAAATGGGATGGAAAACCCACTTCTGTCCTGGCAGCACGGGTGCGTCAGCTCAGGGAGGGAAATGCTAACCGGGGGAACCGCGCTAAAATGAAGGTAGCCTCAACCTCCCATGGTAAAGGTGCAGGGTATTACAGAAGGGAGGATGATCTGTCAGATCCCCTGGAGGGAGCCTCCACCATGTATGCCCAGGAAAGAAATAATAACCAGGGCTAGAGGGGCCCTGCCTCTAGCCAGGGAGAGGCATGGGATGACAGGATCTATTGGATAGTGTGGGTGCGATGGCCTGGCACATCAAAGCCACAGAAACATAGAGTGTTGGTTGATACTAGTTCACGATGCACCCTGATACCATCAGAACATGTGGGGAAGGTACCTGTTTCCATTGTTGGGGTGATAGGGGGATCACAGGAATACACTTTGCTGGAAGCTGAGATTAGCCTGACAGGGAAGGGGTGGCAGAAACATCCTATTGTAACTGGCCCAGGGGCACCGCGCATTCTAGGCATAGACTTCCTCAGGAACGGCTACTACAAAGACCCAAAGGGGCTCAGGTGGGCTTTTGGAATAGCTGCTGTAGCAACAGAGAGCATTAAGCAGTTGAGCACCTTGCCTGGACTATCAGAAAACCCATCTGCAGTGGGACTCCTGAAAGTGACAGATCAACAGGTGCCAATTGCCACCATGACAGTGCACCGCCGGCAGTACCGGACAAATCGAGATGCTGTGATCCCCATCCACAAGATGATCCGAGAGCTGGAGAGCCAAGGGGTGGTCAGCAAAGCCCACTCACCCTTCAACAGCCCCATCTGGCCTGTGCGCAAATCTGATGGAGAATGGAGATTGACTGTGGACTATCGTGCATTGAATGAAGTGACTCCACTGCTGAGCGCTGCCGTGCCGGACATGCTGGAGCTCCAGTACGAGCTGGAGTCCAAGGCAGCAAGGTGGTATGCCACCATTGACATTGCCAATGAATTTTTCTCCATTCCTCTGGCAGCGGAGTGCAGGCCTCAGTTTGCTTTCACCTGGAGGGGCGTGCAGTACACCTGGAACCGACTGCCCCAGGGGTGGAAACACAGCCCCACCATCTGCCATGGACTGATCCAGGCTGCACTGGAAAAGGGTGAGGCTCCAGAACATCTGCAGTACATTGATGACATCATTGTGTGGGGGAACACGGCAATGGAGGTATTTGAGAAGGGAGAGAAGATCATCCAGATTTTGCTGGGAGCCGGTTTTGCCATTAAAAAGAGCAAAGTCAAAGGACCTGCCCGAGAGATCCAGTTCCTGGGAGTGAAGTGGCAAGATGGACGGCGCCAGGTCCCCACTGAGGTCATCAATAAGATCACTGCAATGTCTCCACCAACAAGCAAGAAGGAAACACAAGCTTTCCTAGGTGCCATAGGCTTTTGGAGAATGCACATCCCTGAGTACAGCCAGATTGTGAGCCCTCTCTACCTGGTCACCCGCAAGAAGAACGATTTCCACTGGGGCCCTGAGCAACAGCAAGCCTTCGCCCAGATCAAACAGGAGATCGCTCATGCAGTAGCCCTTGGCCCAGTCAGGACAGGACCAGAGGTAAAGAATGTGCTCTACTCTGCAGCTGGGAACCATGGTCTGTCCTGGAGCCTTTGGCAGAAGGTGCCTGGTGAGACCCAAGGCCGACCCCTGGGATTCTGGAGCAGGAGTTACAAAGGGTCTGAAGCCAATTACACTCCCACAGAGAAGGAAATCCTGGCTGCCTATGAAGGAGTTCAAGCTGCCTCAGAGGTGATTGGCATGGAAGCACAGCTTCTCCTGGCACCCCGACTGCCAGTGCTGGGGTGGATGTTCAAAGGAAAGGTTCCCTCTACCCACCACGCCACCGACGCCACATGGAGCAAGTGGATTGCCCTCATCACGCAGCGCCCGTATTGGCAACCCGAATCGCCCTGGGATTTTGGAGATAATTACAAATTGGCCAGAAGGTGAAGATTTTGGTCTTGCTGATGAAGAGGAGCAGAAGCAAGTGGCCCGGGCTGAAGAAGCCCCACCGTACAACCAACTGCCAGCCGATGAAAAATGCTACGCCCTTTTCACCGATGGTTCCTGCCGCATCGTGGGGATGAACCAGAAGTGGAAAGCAGCCGTATGGAGCCCCACACGACAGGTTGCACAAGCTACCGAAGGAGAAGGTGGATCAAGTCAACTTGCTGAGCTCAAAGCTGTTCAGCTGGCCTTGGACATTGCTGAGAGAGAAATGGCCAAAGCTCTACCTTTACACTGATTCCTGGATGGTAGCCAATGCTCTGTGGGGGTGGCTGGAGAGGTGGAAAAAGGCTGACTGGCAACGTAGAGGAAAACCAATCTGGGCTGCTGATGAGTGGAAAGACATTGCCACTCGGGTAGAGAAGCTACCCGTGAAAGTCCGTCATGTGGATGCCCATGTTCCCAAGAGTCGGGCTAATGAAGAACACCGGCACAACGAGCAGGTAGATCAGGCTGCACAGATAGAGGTCTCAAAGATAGACTTAGATTGGGAACACAAGGGAGAATTGTTCCTGGCTCGATGGGCCCACGATGCCTCAGGTCATCAGGGCAGAGATGCCACCTATAAGTGGGCACGAGACCAAGGGGTGGATTTAACCATGGACAGTATTTCTCAGGTTATCCATGACTGTGAGACGTGTGCTGCCATCAAGCAAGCCAAGCGGGTGAAGCCCCTCTGGTATGGGGGGCGATGGTCCAAGTACAAGTATGGAGAGGCCTGGCAGATTGACTACATCACACTGCCTCAGACCCGCCAGGGCAAGCACTACGTGCTGACCATGGTGGAAGCCACCACTGGATGTTTGGAGACCTACCCTGTGCCCCACGCCACTGCTCGAACACCATCCTGGGCCTTGAAAGCAAGTCCTCTGGAGGCATGGTACCCTGAGAGAATTGAGTCAGACAACGGGACTCATTTCAAAACAGCCTTATAAGCACCTGGGCTAGAGAACATGGCATTGAGTGGGTGTACCATATTCCTACCACGCACCAGCGGCTGGGAAAGTCGAACGGTGCAATGGCCTGCTTGAAACCACCTTAAAGGCACTTGGTGGGGGACTTTCAAAACTGGGAGATCAATCTACCAAAGGCCACATGGTTAGTGAATACCCGAGGTTCCACTAACCGAGCAGGCCCTGCCCAATCTGAGCCCTTGGGAACACCAGATGGAGATAAAGTCCCCAGTGGTACACCTGAGAGGCATGTTAGGAAAACTGTTTGGGTGAACTCTGCCTCCAGCAAAGACAATCCTGTTCGTGGGGTGGTTTCGCTCAAGGACCAGGTTGCACTTGGTGGGTGATGCAAAGGATGGAGAGACCCGATGCATACCCCAAGGAGACCTTGTTCTAGGGTGAACTGTCTATGATACTATTCCTGTAACTGCATGTATGTATATGATTTATAAGTTTTAATTTTCTGTAGCATGTTGGCATGGGAAAAATTCGGGGTGGATAATGTTGGGGGTTGAGTGTTTTTGTATTACTGTGTCAATTTAAAGAATTTTTCCCATTATCATGCCAATGGAGCTGGCTGGGTTACACCCAGGACTTTTGATGACTCTGGACAAAGGGTGTAGGTGGGAGCTGGGCTGGCGGAGGGGCTCTCGTGCTTCCGGAGGGGGGACTCGTGTTTCCGGAGGGACTCGTGTTTCCGGCGAGCTCGGAGGAGGACGCCCCATCTGCAGCCACGCGGCCAGACCCTCTGCGATCACCTGCCCTGCATCCGCCCCGCTGCAGCCTCCTGCCTCTGCGGACACAGCTGATCACCCGGACACAGCGGTGAGCGAGGAGCTGCCGCTCCAGCCGCTCCCACCCGAGACCGGCGTGGCCGCTGCCGCGCTTCCCGCCTGCGCTCCCGCCTCTCTGCAGCAGCCGGGCTTTGTTTGTCTGCAGCACCGGGACCAAGGGCAGAGAGAGTGTGCCCACAGCTAAAGAAAGGACTGGGACCGAGTTATAATTTCTGTGTTGTTGGTAGTTTTAACAACTGCTGTTGTTTCTGTTTGTAAGGTTAGATATATTAGTAAAGGAGCTGTTATTCCTACCCCCTTATCTCTGCCTCAGGGTCTTGAATTCGAACATTTATAATACCTGGGAGGGGAAACTGGATTAAGGTCTCCACTTCAAAGGAAAACTTCTGCCCTTATTGGCAGACACCTGTCCTTCAAACCAGGACACTGTTCTTGTGGAGCAGGAACATGAGTGTCCCCTGAAGAGAACGCAAAAGCGAATTTTGCATTTAAAAGACATTTGAACAAATAGAACAGTTTCTGTGGGATGAAGTGAGTAATGGATCAAAAGAGACAAACGAACAAGCAACAACTTGGAAACTGATAATTGCTGTAATCCAGGAAATGAAGGTAGAATGCAGTGCTGCCACTGGAGCATTTGCTGCTTCAGGGCTGAACTTGTATATCCGACAAAATTATTTGACAATGAACCTGGCATTTCTTCCTTTGCTCCTTCATCATCACCAGTGGAAGAAGCAGAAGGAGGAGGGTCACAGACACTACAGAACATTTCTCCAGCATAGAACCCAGGCGTTTTTAACCCTCAGAGGCACCAAGCTCAGCACAAAATGAGCCAATGGAAATTGAGCCTGAGGGACAGGGAGCTGCAATCCCTCCACCACAACCTGCCCCTCGCACTCGCTGCCCATACCCACCACTCCCTCCACCAACTCCGCCATCACCCGCTGGCCAGTATACTCGGCAGGTGATGAGTGATCGAACTTTTTGGGCACTGGAGTTATTTAAGAAATGGCAGGAGTTGGAACAACAACAGAAACAGCATGAGCAATTCATACAAGGTGACATGGCAGCCATGGATCAGCTGACAGGGACTTACAACACAAAGATGAATGGAGCCAAGGACAACGCTGATTCCAAGATTGGAAAGGACTGATAAAGGATGAAATAATTGAGTATGACTTTATTCCAATGGTATATCTGGTACAAAACTCAGGGGGAGAGTGATAGGAAAGGATAAAGGCATCCAAATACATGGTTCACACTAGAATAGAAAATTATTAAAGAAGCTGGACAGTCAGCTTTGCAGTATGGGTTAATCTCCTCCTATACACAGTCATATTTTTCCTGGATCACACTGAACTCCTTTTGATTGCAGGCAGATAGCTAGACTGATATTAACACCTATGCAAGAGTTGATATGGTGGACAAGGTGGTCTGATTTGTGTCACATTGCCGCAGTTAGCAATCTGGAAAGGAATGATGGGCATCTGTTAAGGGGTATTTCTGAACATGTGTTACTAGGTCAGGGATCCTTTGCCGATGCACAAGTACAAGCATGACTGTACTTAGAAGCTTTACGGCAGTGACAAGGTCTAGCAAGGGAAGCTTTAAAAACATTATCAGAGGCTGGAAACTGACTCCCTCTTATGGGAAAATTCAGCAAGATATTGAAGAGCCATACATGCAGTTCATAGATAGGCTGAAAAATGCTTTAGAAAAAGCTCTGCTTTGTGACTCTGTAAGAGAAGCCTTGCTTATGACCTTGGCTGTAGAAAATGCTAATCCATCTTGTAAGACATTGTTGCAGGCTCTGCCCAGAACTGCAACATTGGTGGAAATGATTGAGGCTTGCTCCAGAGCAGGCACAGCTGAGGAAAAAGCTATGGAAAAAGATACACGGCTACTGCATTTGCTGTGGCTGTTAAACTGTTGATCCAAGAAGGAAATAGTGACCGAGGTCCATGTTGCATTTTAAGGCTATAGGAGCAGTGAAAAGGATAATGCAACATAGTTCCTCGTGTAATGGAGAAGCAAGAGAGCAAAGAGAGCTTTATTTAAAGAAACACTACACATATACATAAGGGTAGTACGTGAAAAACAAAATAAAAAATCCTCATTGGTCAAAGAAGGCAACACCTCTTTGAAAACATGCTTTAAGCAAAACATCACGTCTCTCACGCCCCTGCAGGTGAGATATAGTCATTGTTATAATTCCTTGACCTTGTAAAGGCCTGAGAAGGGCAAGGCCTCAAGGCTGCTTTTTCCCTGGTTCCGAGTAGTATCCAACGACAGGTCTAAAATGTTTCAATTGTGATTCTGGCACTAGATGGATCCCAGCAAAATGGGTGAGACTGTGGATAACTGGTAGAAGCACGACACCAGGGACCAGCCAGCCAGAAGTTAAATGAGTGGATTTAGTTGCAGGGACAATTGCAACTGTACCTGTTGGATTTTGTATCAGTGTGAAGGGTGTAAAAAGCAATGGTATAAACATAGTCTATTTTTGATTTGTACCTTATGTAGAATGTGTATTACAAAGGAATCAGAGGTAGCAGAGCAAGTTATTGAATTACTAATTGTAACAGTGCACGAGCATCCAAGAAGCCCAAGGATAAGAACATTGATTTGAGTCCATGCTACAGGGAGATTGGCTAAAGATGCAATACCCCTAACCAAGAAGTGTGGCAAGTGTATTCAGATTCCAATTCATTATTAAGTGAAATCAACAAGCTGCAAAAATGTGGTTAATCAATGGGAAGCTAAGGATGCTCTTGAGTGAGCTATGGGTAACAGTAACTAATGAACATTCAGCAGTGTAAATTAACCCCAGGGAAAACACACGGGTCACATTTGCCAACCAGGCAGGACAGCAATCCTTATCTATGGCCGCCCAGGGATCCTTTTAGGACGTGTCTGATTGGGGTGCCATGGTTTGAGGCTACACAATTTAGGGACCTGGTAAAAAACATGGGCAACAATGAATCTGACTCAAGCTAATGCAACATGCCAAACTCTGAAACCTGAGATTGATGGGAATTCCTGCTGGATGGGACAAATAATAATGCAATTGAAATATACAGGGATTGAGCCACAAAAATTAAATTTTTTAGGATCTTTATGGCCAAAGGATGGATGTCTGGCATTAAAGGCAATGCACAACAGGCAGAGCAGCTAAGGCAATAGCAAGTCAGTAAAAGTTTCTGTACAGCCTAGCAGTGTACTTTATAGACACAGAAGGCATGATTCTAAGAGCTATTGCCCCAGAAACAAGGTATAAAGCAATGTGTGGGACAGCAATACACAGGGATTAAAATTACCCAACGGAATCTTTTTGATTTGAGAAGATAGGGCCTGGGCTGGAATTCCAAGTAACCTGGTAGGCAGACTTGTTCTATTGGAAAATTGATCATGCTTAGGTCAGACCATAAGCACTTACTGAATCACATGATATGGAATGTTGCACAAAATGCAAGGAGAAAGAGAGATGTAAATCAGTTAGGCCCACACTGTGAAGATACAGTACAGTTTTGGGATGAATCTGTACATGCTCTAAACTCTGTTTTTACCCCAAATTGCATCAGGAAAGGCACTTACGACGCTCAACAACTTAGGATGTTGGACCGCTAAACAAATTAACTTAGTCTCTGAAGTGACATCACTGCTTTTGACAGATGTAGATAGCATAAGGCAGGCAACTTTACAAAACAGAGCAGCTATTGACTTTTCTGTGTTAGCTCAAGGATGAGGGTGTGAGGATTTTCAAGAAATATGCTGTATGAAACTTTCCGATCACTAAGAATCAGTTCACAGGAAACTGGCACAATTGAAAGAGAATATGAAAAAGTTAACAGTGTCTGATGGAGGATTGTGACAATGGCTTAAAGGCTGGGGAATTGCTGGATGATTGATAGATATTCTCATCCAGGCGCATACTGTGTTGATTGTAATAGTGTTGTTATTAATGATTGTGCCATGCATATTTAGGGGAATTATGAACATGATTGAAAATGCTATAAAGAAGGTTTGGCTGGTTCAAAAAAAAGAAGGGGAATTATAGGATCATATTTACAGGAGAACGGACATGTCCTAAATGAACCAGCCTAACCTTCTGAATGAGGTTATCTCAGTGGATAAAAAAGCTGATATTGCAAGAAGAAAGAAGAAGCTGAAAGTTGCTGACAAACACAGGGCTGTCAACCAGAGAAAAAAGACACGATGTCAACCACTTAGATTTAGAAAAAGATGCGTGCCTACCTTGTGGACAAAGTGGAGCTACCAATCGAGAGATGCACAGAGAAAGCAGAGCTACCAATAAAATAATGTGTGACTGTGTAATCCATGAGAGGAAGTAAATATAAACCATGTTTACAGGCAAAATAAATGGCTTTTGCTTGATTCACATTGAATCGTTTACAATCCTTTGTTTTCTCTCCTCACTGCACATGCCAAGGGCAGTTGGACCAGTCAGGCCGAGCCAACCAGACCTGTTACCTGTTCCCTTTGATCTGTGGGGCCCTGCAGTGTCACAATGGTAGTGTCATATTGGATCCTTGGTTCCGTGAGGCCCAGCTGTGTCACACTGGCCTCTTGTTTCCATGGGGCTCCACAGTGCCCCAGGGGTCCCTTGCTCCCATGAGGCCTTGCAGTGTCACAGGGCTCTCCTCTGTACCACAGTAATGGGATGGAGATATTGCAAGAGATGTTGCAAAAGATGGTTTATTGCCACACGGCATCAGCCTCATCAAAGAGTGAGACATGAAAGGTGTTAGATCCAACACCCTAATATCACAAGCCACCTAATTCTTAGTTACAATGCCTTATATAATTGTTCAGCCAATCAAATACTTCTACAAAGCTTGCTAGTGTCTTTTTATACCAATCATTAATTGCTTTGCATTTCATGGCTTTGCTGCAATGCGTCATTTTTAACCAACCATATAACATTTCACAAACTTAGATTGATATGTCTTAAACTTTTAGCTAACTTTATAACAGGTTCTACTGCTAAACTTTAATATCTTTTCACTGTCTTACTTAACATATGGCTTGGCTTATATAATACATATTTCTGTATATTTTTACTTAAACTACAAACTTATATTCTTGTTTCATATATGTTTCACTTTAATGCTGCAATTCTCTAACCCTTCTTCAAGGTCTTAGGTCAAACCTTGTATCCGTCTTTATCTCTGATCCTGTACGCACAAAGCCCACAGAGCTCTCTGTGCCTGCATTTCTCACACCACAGTATCACAATGAACCCTTGGTTCCATGGGGACTCACAGTGGCAGAAGGGTCTCCTTGGTTCCATGGGGCCCTGCAGAGCCCCTTGATTCAACGAGGCCTCAAAGTGTCATCATGGCCTCCAGGATTCCATGAGGCCCCGCAGTGCCACAATGGACCTTTGGTTCCATGGGGTCCCGCACTGTTACATGAATCCTTAGTTCCATGGCGCCTGTAGTGTCACAATGAACTCCTTGGTTCAATGGCGCCACAAGATGTGACAACTGCCCTTGGCCTGAGGAGACCCATAGTGTCACAATGGACTCCTTGGTTCCATGGGGCCACAATTATCTGCATGATTCCATGAGGCCCTGCAATGTCACAATGGCCTCCCGGGTTCTGTTGAGCCCCACAGTGTCCTTAAGGTTTCCTTGGTTTCATAAGGACCCGAAATGCTTCAATGGCCCTTTTGTTTCACAAAGACTCAAATTGTAAAAATGGCCACTATGGTTTCCTGAGGCTATCCTGTGTCACAATGGACCCTCAGTTCCATGATGCCCATAGTGTCACAATGGTCTCTTTGGTTTGCAGTGTAAGAATGCCCCCTTGGTCCCTTGGAGCTCACAGTGTCACTGTTGTGCCCTTGGTTCCATGAGGCCCTGCAGTGCCACAATGGTCCTTTGGTTCCACGAGGCCTAAAAATGTCATCATGGTGTCCTTGGTCCATGGTGCCCTGTAGTGTAACAAAGGTCTCCTTGGTTCCACGGTGTCAGAATGGCCCCTTTGTCCCATGGAGCCCCACACTGTCACTGTGCTCCCCTTGATTCTATGAGGCCCTGCCGTGCTACAGTGGCCCCAATGGCTACAATGGTCTCCAGTGAGACTCTCTACAGCTGCCTGAAGAGAGGTTGTACCCAGGTGGGGGTCAGTCTCCTCTCCCAGGCAACCACTGAGAGAACAAAAAGACACAGTCTTAAGATAAGCCAGGGGTAGTTTAGGTTTGACATCAGGAAAACATTCTTCACTGAAAGAGTGATTGGGATCTGGAATCTTCTGCCCAGGGAGGTGGTGGAGTCATTCTCCCTGGCAGCATTTATAAAAAGATTGGACGAGGCACTCAGTGCCATGGTCTAGTTGATGAAGTGATGTTAGGTCATAGGTGGACTTAAAGGTCTTAAAGGTCTTTTCCAACATCATTAATTCAGTGATTTTGTAACATAATAGTCTCCATGTTTCCACGAGGCCCAACAGTGTCACAATTGCCCCCTTGGTTCCGTGAGGCCAGGCAGTATCAGAATGGCCCCTTTTTTCCATGGAGCCCCACAGTGTCTGTATGACCCCTGTGGTTCCAAGGGCCCCACAGTGTAACAAAAGACTCCTGGCTCCATGAGGTTCCAAGGTGTCACAGTGATCTCCTCGGATCCACAGTGTCACAATGGCCCTTGGCTCCCTCTGGCCCTGGTGTCACAATGGCTCCTGTTTGCAGGAGGCACGGAAGTATCAAAATGGCCTCTTGTTTCCATGAGGTTCCTCAGTGTCACAGTGGTGTCTCTGGTTCCATGAGGGTCTCCTGCATCACAATGGCCCCTTGGTTCCATGAGTTTCCAAAATGTCACAGGTGAATCCTCAGTTCTGAGAGACCACACTGCTGCCAAATCTTGAAATATCAGAAAAGAATCCTTGACACCAATTTGGTGTGGAAAAGAACATCATTTATTTATGCCTTAGGTCCGATGTGGGATAACTCCTAACCTTAGATGGACAACTGATTCTACAAGTATGTTGCTTATATTCAGTCACCACATGTGTACAACAATTTACACATTTCCATAAAACCCAACCCAAATTCCCAAGTTCCGTCCTTGTTTTTTCTATCGCCGCACCCTTAAGCCAGATGTCTTCTTCCCTTTCAATTGTCCCTCCTGGAAAAGCAGGCCCGGCGTGCCTTGTTCCTGTGATAAAACTTCACGGGCACAGTAAAAATTGAGTTAAAACTTTTGGTACAAAGGCCAAGGCTTTGTGTGGCCAGGCAGAGGCAGGCAGGATGCAGAGCTGTCAGCAAAGGAAGGGGCCAGCCAGGTGGGGCAGCTGGGGATGACAACAGCCTGCAGGGACAGAGGCGCAGGGCATGGACACCGTAGGACAGCCTGGGCTGCACAGGGCACAGGGATGGGCAGCAGCTGAAAGGCCCTGCCAGAGCCAACTGCTGCAGCACTTGGGCCATGGCTGCTGGCCCTGGGCCTGAGGCCAGCAGGGGACAAGTGAGCCTTGCTGTGCTGGGGCCTCATTGCCTCCTTGTCCCTGCTCAGCAGCCTGGCAGGGGCCGCCCCATGGTCCTGCCCTTGGCATTGCACATCCCCAGAGCCCAGTGGCCTGGGAAGAGCCCTGAGCAATGAGGGAGGGACAGGATCTGCCTTGCCAGGGGCTGGGGCTCAGGCCTTGGCCCTTTGCATTCCTGAAACACATCCAGGTTTGCTCAGCATCCATGATGCCTTCCCCATGTTTGTCCCTACCTGTCATCAGTGCCACCAGTGTTCTGCTCTAGCTGGAACCTGGGGACACTTTCTCAGTTGTTTTCCTCAGTTGGACCAATTAAAATTTCGAGAAACTTTGGAGTTTTACTGTGACTGTAAGTTCTCCAGAGGTTTCAACTCCCTCTCAGGGACTGATATTAAGGGACTGATATTAAGGGACTCAAGACCCAACGCACAAGAGAAGTCCTTGTGCTGTGTCTGTGCTGCTGAGCTGGGCTGGGCTCCTGGCACAGAGGCAGCTCCTGGCAAGGCCAGCGCTTCATAGAGACAGCTCTGCCCAGGAGCAGCTCCTGTGCACAGCCCAGCAGGGCTGGGGCTCTGCCTGCAGCCACCCCGGGCACAGCACAGACACACAGAGAGATGAGAGGCTCTGTGCAGGCCCAGAATGCTGTGAGGTCACTGCTGGAGTCACCTGCACAGTCCTTAGCACAGTGAGTCTCTGGCTCCAGTGCCATCTGGGAGAGTGCTGGAGGCTCTCCCAGAGCTCCAACCTCGAGCTGCAGCTCAGATCTGGCTGGGTGGCTCTCAGGGTCCATTTCTGTGGAGAACGACAAGCTCCAGAGCAGGGATTCCCTGCAGCCCCAAATGAGGGACAGGACACCAAATGTCCCTTCTGGGGAGGGGCAGGGCTGGGTGTTCAGCCAGGGCTGCCCAGGGCTTTTCTGTCACAGCAGGGTCCCTTTATCAGGGGCTGAGTGTCAGGGCAGGGGCTCTGCTCCTGCCAGGGGCAGCTCTCAGCCCTCCTGAGGGGCTGCCCAGGGTGCTCCAGGGATCAGCTCTGGGTGAAGGCGTGACCCTGGCAGGGCAGAGTTCTCCTGCAGCTGGGTGGATGCAGGGGAGTCAGAGCTTCTCTCAGCTCCACATCACCCCGGAGTCCTTTTGAGAAAGACATCAAGGCAGCATTAACCTGACAAGGAAAGAGTCTGGGATGAGAGTTTTCAACTCTCCATTGCCGGGGGGCACAGTGGGAGATGGGAATTTATTTCTGCACTCTGCTGAAGGCACTGAGACCCCAGTTTTCATTGTGGCCTCCCTGAGCTACTCCCAAGCCCCTGCACATCCAGAGTTGCCCCTGGGCAGTGCCCTGTGCTGGGAGGGGTCTGTAGGGCAGAGCTGAGTCCCCAGGGCTGGGCTGGGCTCGGGCAGCACTGGCAGGGCCCAGCCCTGGGCACAGGGAGCAGCTGCTGGCAGGGACAGCTCCAGGCAGCAGAGCCCCTGCACAGGCAGGGGAGAGGGAGTATGTACAGATCTTCAGGGCTGTGCTGAGGATCCCCTCTGAGCAGGGACGGCACAAAGCCTTTTCCACCTGCCTCCCTCACCTGGCTGTGGTCTCCTGTTCCTCAGTACTGCCATTTTGCTCACCTGAAGCCCCTCCATCTCCTCCCCATCCCTGGATCTGGCAGTGTCAGTTCTGTACTCGGTGGTGCCTCCAGCCCTGAACCCCCTCATCTACAGCCTGAGGAACCAGGAGCTCAAGGATGGCTTGAGGAAAATTATCATGAATGCTGTTCAGAAGCAATAAACTCTCATTCTCCTATCGCTGTTGTTGTGTTACATTTATGCTTTTATTGTGTCCTGTACTTTTGCTGCTTACACAGGTGTTACATTATTGAGCATTTGTTTGCACAGAAGGCATTGACTATAGAATTTTTAATTCAGTTTTGGCACTTCTAGCAGAACCCAGAGACCATATAAGGAGCTATACTACCTATGTCCTTACACAAAATAAATAGCTCTGCATTTCCATGTTTGCCCCGACATCTTTGCTCCCTGACTTCTCTGGAGCTGCAAGTTTGGTGCCTCTGGGCAGAGCTGGGGTGAAAGGGAACCCCAGTGCTCCTCACTGCCTGGCAGCTCCAAGACTTCTGCTCCATAACCTCCCCTTCCTTCACTTCCACACTCCCCTTCAGAGCCCCTGTGTTGGTTTAAGGCCTCAGGGCTCTCTCAGCTCAGTCCCAGTCCTGCTGTGTGACTGTGCAGGCACTGCAGGCAGGGACAGGCTGTGGGCACTGCTGGGACAGAGCTGGGCTCTGCAACAGCATTTCCATCATGCAAGGGCATCTCCCCAGTGCAGGGCCTGAAAGCTTCAATCTCCTTCCCAGTTTGCTCTCAAGGATGTTCCCAACACAGCACCCTGGAGAGGAGAACAGCAGTGACAGCAGAAGTGTGGCAGTGTTCAGGGTGGGGCTGTCCCAGCAGTGCCCTTGCAAAGCCAGTGCTGCTTCCAGCAGTGCCCTCTCACCCCAGGGCACAGAGGTTGTTCTTCCCTGCCTGGAGGGACATCAAGTGACCAGGTCAGAGTCTGTGTTTGCAGTGCAGGGACATTCCACAGCCCTGAACATCCTGTGTGTGTGAGGGGACATAAACCCAGTGAGCACAAACACCTTCAGCTGTTGCTGGAGTTTCCAGAGAGTAACGTCCCCTGGGAACCCCTGGATGCAGGGCTGGGATGAGCTCCTGTGCCCAGAGCTCCAGTGTCCATCCCTCCAGCCCTGGGGCACCTCGGGCAGGGGCAGGGCAGGGTGGTACCCACAGGGCTGAGGTCCCTGCCAGGCTCTGGCAGTGGCAGCAGAGCCCAGGGAGCCCCTGCCTGTGCTGCAATGAACTGTCTGTGTGTGTGCCAGGGAAGGACTCGTGTCGCTGGAGACCCCTGAGGCTGTGAGCAGGGCATGAGCCCTGACAGGCACCTGACAGCCCTGATATTGCTGGCTGTGCCCATAAGAGCAGAGCTGGACAAGGTGACTGTGGTTAAAGCCGTCTGGGCATCAAGTGTCTCTGTCACTGTCCCACCTCATGTAGAAAACAGGAGAAAAAAAGGTGAAAAAACTGTGGGTCATCTTAAAGAGAAATTAATGTTAGGAGGAGAAAAAACAAAGGCCATATACAGAAGCAAGGAAAACCATGGAGAGACAAGAATTCAGCACATGGAGTGGTTGCTTTGAAAGACAAATGTATTAATAGAGAAAATTCAGAGACCCTCTGGTCCCCCTCATTTCCCTGATGATCAGGACATCCCATGGAATGGAAGATCCCTTGGCTCAGCACAGCCCAACTGTCCCATCCCTGTGTCCCCAGGAACACTTGCTCATCCCCAGGCCATTGGTTGGAGGGTTGCAGAGACACCTCATGTGGGGCCAGCCCTGCTCAGGAGCAGCTAAAGCCTTGGGCTGGGACCAAAACCACTCAGCCAGGAGAGCCAAGCACAGAAGGACAGGGGCTGCCCTGGGCAGTTATTCCACAATTCAATGAATATTTCCCATGGAGAGCTCTTTGAAGGCAGAATTGAGAGACAGGCAGAAGCAGAGCTATAAAATGCACCAGTACAAACACAGCAGCTCCTGTGAGGAATGAACCCTCCCAGGGCAGTGCTGTGGCAGGAGAAGCACTCAGGAGGAGGAGGATGATGACAGTGCATGTGTGTGTGTCCCAAGGCACAAAGGGTGAGGTCAGGGCAGGACTGGCAATGGCAAGGCAGAGCCAGGGGCAGCGAGATGGGAGTGTGCAGCCTGCAGGGACACAGCAGCAGCTGTGGGACAGTGCAGGACAAGCTGTGCTGGACACGGCCAAGGGCCCTGGCAGGGCTGGCAGTGCCCAGGAGAAGCCAAGTCTTAGTGTCCTGAGGCACAGCAGGGTCTGTGCCAACAAGGGCTCTGAGGAGACACCTTGTCCTGAGGCACTGGGGCCTCCTGGCACAGCCCCAGCAAGGCTGGGCACTGTCACCCCTTGTCCTGCCCTCAGCATCGCCCCCACATCCCAGTGGCCTCAGGGATCTGCTGGGAGCAGTCCCTGGGGAGCCTTGGTCAGGAATGGCCCTGGGGGCTCCTTCATGCTCCCAGGGACTGCAGGTTTTTCAGAGGACTTTGGGTTTTGCTTTTGCCTTGGAGTCTCTGAGAGCTTTGTGCAATCACAGCCTCCAATTCTCTCCTCCAAGGAGTCCAGGAGGAGCCTGTGTTGGTGATGGACCTCAGTGGGACTGACACTGAAACTGCATGAAAAACAGAAACTTCCCAACAACATCTTCTCAGTGTTAGAAAATTTAGGCATTGCTTTCTTCTGGCCAGGGTGTTATTGTGGCATGTGCAATACAAATTATTCCATCCATGCATGCTTGATTGCACAGTGAAAATTTTATAAATATGATTTGTGCTAATTAAATTGTAACAATATTAGCAAAATTTTTCCATTTTATCAATAGAAAAATTGTAATCAATTGTTATAAAGCAAAAAGGATAAATGAAATGCTTTAAAGAAAGCAGATGGAATCATCCTTCAGACGTTTGATAGCAGTAAACGATAGTAAGGACTCAGGTCTGGTAACAGCAGCTAGAAATAAAACTTTCGACCTTGAATTGGGTGAAATTTGGATAATTCCAGGCATTGGACACTTGGACACAATTTGTTATGAGAATATATGCTTAATTATATAACCCTAAGCTCAGTGCACCTGCACTACCTGCGAGGTCAAACAGCGAACACTGAGGAAGACCCAGAGCCTTCATCGGAAACAAGAGCCCCGAAAGGAGGAGAGACCCCCGACCACTGGTGACGCATGCACAGCACAACATAGTGACGTCGATTTTAGGAATAGAAATGAAGAGGAGCTTTCTAGAAAATTCTGTATTAATATGCATTAGTAAACAGTATATAAGTGAGATTTTTAGCTTGACTGATTTGGTACGGTGTGAGAGGAATGGCTCTGCCCATACCCCTGGTTGGGGTATCCCCTGGTCGGTTTTGCTTATGCTTTATTCGAACCTCAAACCTCAATTATACTAAATTTTTCACTGCCAAATTTTATATGTACTAAATTGAATGTAACTAATATACTTTGATTGTACTCATTTATATATAATTGCTGCTATTATTAATAAATTGCTGATAAATTTAATTTTGTTGTTCGATTAATTGGACAAACCGAACATCTAGTTATAACAAAATCATTCCATCACACATGGCTCTTTTACTAGGCTTTTCACATTTTTATACAGACGAAACCCAAAGAAATTCACATTCATTGTTCTTAAATTACACAATTCTTAGTATTTGATCTGTTGGTTATTGATCCCTTTGCCTTTGATATGCATTAGGTCCTCATTCTTTGATTCTCTTACCAATCTTCTCCCAAACCAGGTGTCTCCAGCCACACTGGGGTGATGTTCATTAATGTTCGTTTACCTCCTGTGGATCTTCTGGCTACTCCCAAACTGTAGATGTTAAACTCATCAGGCCTCCCCCAACTCACAACCAGCTTGGCGTCATCTGTGCATTTGCTGATGCTGCACTCAATGCCCTCATCCAGATCATCAATGCAGATATTGAAATCCATGCTGGCTGGCTCTGATCCCTCAGCCATCCTGTAGGTGTCCTGTGATGGCACTCAGGGTGATCTGTTCCATCACCTTGCTGGGCACCGAGGTCAGGCTGACAGGCCTGGTGTTCCCCAGATCCTCCTTCCAGCCCTTCTTGGGGATGGGCTCACATTGGCACCTCCAGTGCTCTGGGACCTCCCTGGTGAGCCAGGACTGATGGTAAATGATGGAGAGCAGCTTGGGGAGCTCATCCATGCCATTGGATGGTCCCAGAGACGCCTGTGAGTATCTGAGTGGCTCAGCAGGTCCCCAGTTACTTCCTCCTGGATTACAAGGGTCTGTTCTGCTCCCTGTCACCATCTAACACCTTAGGACAACACTTGTCTTGCAGACAACCTGTCTCATTTTTGAAAATTGTGGCAAAGAAGCGGTTAAGTACTTCATCTTTGTTTGTTTCCTCATCTTTGGTAACAATATTCCCATCAATAAACAATGGAGATTCTCCTTTTCCCTCCTTTTGCCATTATGTATTGATAAAATAGTTTTTGTTATCCTTTACAGACATGGCCAGGTTCAGTCCTAATGGAGCTTTCACCTCTCTAATTTTTTTTGCTTCCTAACAACATCCTTTAACATTTCCTGAGCTGCCTGCTCCTCTGTCCAAAGGTGATGCACCCTCTTTTTCCCCTTGAGTTCTTGGAAAAAGCTCCATGACCAGCCAGAGCAAATATTTTCCTAGCTTACTCACTTAATGGTACATGCGGAAAGGCTGTTCCTTCTCCTTCAAGCTTTCCTGAAATGTGTCAGTCCTTCCTGCATTCCTTTGTTTTAAGGGCTGTTTTTTAAAAATAAATGGAACCTGATCTGGTACAAGCCAAATCTGCATCCTGTAAAGGCCAAATTCTGCTCTAAGTCCAGTGCAGAGGTTTGGTTGATGCCTCTCCTTCTTTCACAGAATTTTTAAAAACTGAAACATTTCATGGTCACTGTACCCCAAACAGCCTCTGACCACCACATCTCCCACCAGCCCTTCTCTGTTTGTGAACAGCAGGAGACAGAGCTTTCCTGGGGAGTGGGAAGAGAAGGAAACCTCCCCAAAGTGCAGCCTGGAAGGTTCAGCCTGGAGGTGAGGAGACAGAAAAGTCCCTGCCAGGGCAGGATGTTGGTGGCCGAGGTGTCCCAGCGTGAGGCTGGGCCAAGCCATGGCTCTGTGTGCCAGGAGCCGGCAGCGCTGGGTGCAGGGAGCCCAGGGAGGGCACAGCAATGCTGGGCTGAGAAATGCTGGGGGGACAGCGAGATGGGCGTGTGCAGCCGGCCAGGGCAGAGGGGCAGCACGCACAGGGGCACAGGCTGCAGGAGAGATGGCCAAGGGCTGGGCAGGGCTGGCAGGGCCAGAGGCACCCAGGCCTTTGTGCCCTGGGCTGGGCAGCGCCTCTGGAGCCCACAGAAGGAACTTTCCTTGCAGGGGCTGCACTTTGCTTCTGCCTCGGCCCTCCCTGAGCAGGCTGGCAGGGCTTGTAAAGTGATGCCATTTGTCCTTGCTGCCCCTCCCATCCCAGTGCCCCAGGAACAGCCCCGAGCCACCCGTGAGGGACAGGCCCTGCTGGGCCAGGCCTGGGCTCAGCCCTTGGCCTTTCTGCTGCCTCCAACCAGCCCAGGCCTTGCTCAGCATTGCAGTTCCTGCTCACAGCCTTTGCCTCCTGCAATCCTGCCCTCAAGGATCTGCTCTCACCAGTCCCTGGGGAGCCTTTGGCACTCCCTGCCCTCAGTGGGGCCACTGATGCTCCAAGGGACTTGGAGTTTTGCTTCTGACTCTTTGGGCAGCTTCTTCAACCTTCTCTCAGTGCCTGGGGCTCCTGGACTCAGCCCCAAATCCACCCTGGGGCTGATTAAAATACAGAAAGCCCTCAGGAGCTCTTTGTCTTCCTTCAATTGTCTTCAAGTCTGCAGGGCTTGTGCACCTCAGTGGAGTCAGTTGGGAGTTCTTTTAAGGAGGAAGATTTCAAGGTTCACCTCATGACTTCTGTTCTTTTTATGAAGGGCATATTTTTAAAATTTCCAGTTAAGAGAAGAGCTGATAGAAGTATTCTCCAGGTGATGTTGATGCTGAATGTCTCATTTGGAGGTCTGGGCACAGAGAAGAATGAGCCCTTTGAGGGCTGGCCCTGTTTGGACAACTTGCTCTTCAACCCCAACCTCACCATGTCTGACATCACCAACTTTTTGGGAATGACATCCTAAAACATGAAAGAAAATTACTGGGTTTTCTTTATAATTAAAATGTAATTTAAGAAAAAAGTTATGTGTTTATTTTTATATTTATTATATTCTTAATTTCATTACCTTATTTAATATTCATATTAAAAGCTCTATACATTTTTAGCAACCAAAAAATTATTGGTCATTGGTTCTAAGTAATACAATTCCCTTCATTAATTACTTGACCACTATTGGCTATTTGTTTCCCCCTCTTTATGCTAATTAGTCTTTTTTTGAGTCATTTTGTAATCTTTTTAATCATTTTCTTAGACATGGTAAAAAGGGCCATTTTGGGGTACATGGAGACATTTCTGGGCCACATTTGGGGCAGTTTTGGGTCTGAGGAGAGAATTTGGAAGGAAGTTGAGGGTCAGAAAGACACTTGGGGGCATTGAGAGGGTACTGAAGTAGTACTTAGGGATCCTGAGAGAAAGTCTGGGCATCCAAGTGGCAGCTGGAATTCCAGGGAGCACCTGGAGGTCAGGGACGGGAATCTGGGGCCCTTTGGGGTCCAGGTGGGCGCTCGGGGGCTCTGATGGGGCTCTCTGGGATGTGGGGGGTGATGGGAGTTGTAGGCACAGGAATAATACAGTTTATGGAACCGCGGAGCATCACAGGAGTTCTAGGCGGAGCTGCAATGTCTGTCGGAGGGGCACAGTGCATGATGGAACATGAAGTCAAGGCTGGAATGGCTCTCTACAGGAACAGTGGAGCATTATGGGAGCTGTAGTCCCGGAAGTGGCTCGAATAGGGTGTTTTGGGGTCCGGGAAGGCACTTTGGGGACACTTTTGCATCAGAGCCACAACTTGAGGTCCTCGGGGGGAACATATATGGTTCGGGAGACATCGAGGTAGCTTGGGGAGCTCTAACCGGTCTCTTTAGGGCACGGGGCATGGCAGGAGTTTAAGAGGCGGAAATGTGTCATAAGGGACTCTGAAGCCGCTGGGGATGAGAGGAGATGAATTCCCTGAAGTGGCTGTAACGGGCATCCATGGGGTTGGGCGCATTCAGAAGATTTTGGGACGCTTTAGAGGGGGTTCCAAATGGGTGCTGAGGGGTCACTTAGGGATCCTAAAGGGTTTGGGGGACATTTATGGGACATGTGGAAGGCGGATACCAGGCGTTCTGTGGGGCACGGGGCATGACGGGTGTTGTAGTCCCAGCTCCAGTGGGGCTAAATCGGGCCGTGGGGCATGATGGGAGCTGTAGGCAAAAAGAAAAGATGGCACCAACCCCAGGCACCGCCCCTCGAGTCCCCGATCCCCAGCGCTGATTGGCTGCGAGCAGTGACGGGCATAGGTGGGAGCAGCCCATTCAACCCCTCCAGTCCCTCCCAGGCCTGCCCAGTTATTCCCCAGTACAGCCCAGTACATTCCTACTGCCCCTCCAGTCCCTCCCAGTAAACATGAGTTCATTCCTATTCCCTTCCAGTTTCTTCCAGTGTCATCCATAGTACACCCCAATGTCCACCAGTCTACCCCACAGTGTTCCCTGTTTGTCCCAGTATCCCCCAGTTTCACTCACAGCATCCCCAGTTTGACCTAGTATTGCCCAGTATCACTCCCAGTATGTGCCAGTATGTCCTAATGTGTCTCTGTGTACCCACACAGTCCATCCCAGTCCACCCAGATTCCCCCCCCAGCATTCCCCATGTTCCCAGGTTGTCCCAGTCCTCCCCAGTATAACCCCCAGTATATCCCAATGTCTCCCATAGAGTTCCCAGTGTTTCCCAGTATGTCTCAGTCCTCCCAAGTATCAATCCCACTATGTCCCAGTATCTCCCACAGGGTTCCCAGTGTTCCCCAGTATGTCCCAGTCCTCCCCAGTGTTTCCAAGGACACTTGAATTTCTCACAGTTTCACGTGGCCCCCAAACCCAGCAGTAGGGTCAGTGCAGTGTCCATGGCCACAGCCCCTGGCAGTGGCCCCGTGCAGGTTGGGGTGATGATCCACCCTCACAGCTGGGCCAGGGCAGCTCTGCAGTGGATTTGGGGGCACCTTGGGCTGTACACACCTGAGGAGTGTGTCTGATTACAGTGGAAAAAAAAGCAATTTTGACTGCTTAAAAAAGGAAAAAAGAAAAACATCTCATTTTCGGAGTGCAGCCAAGAGAATGTGGAGCAAGGTTGTCCACACTGGATCAGACCTCAAGGCACACTTTCTCTGAGAAGGCCAGACCTCCTGAGGAGAAACACTAGATCAATATGAATCACAGAATTCTGCAATCACCTCTGCTCTAAAGAGAACAGTACAAAACACACCCTTTAAAATAGGAATGTGTATTTCTTAGAAGCTCTTTGAAGTATTTCTGCATAATGAGTTGAAAACCTTCCTGATGAACTGCACCAGACCAGAGGGAAATCAAGGCACAGACATAGCTTGTTAGGAAAACTCTCAAGAATTCAAGCAGAACTGAGCTCCAAAATTTCTGATCATCTTCATGGGTCCCACTGAGGGACACAAATGAGAAAGGTCCCCAGCTTCCAGTTAGGGCAGGAAATTGGAGGCAGAGATGACAGGTGGGGACAAAGAGAAGCCAAGTCTTGGTGCCCTGGGGCACAGCAGGGTCTGTGCCACCAAGGGCTCTGAGGAGACACCTTGTCCTGAGGCACTGGGGCCTCCTGGCACAGCCCCAGCAAGGCTGGGCACTGTCACCCCTTGTCCTGCCCTCAGCATCCCCCCACATCCCAGTGGCCTCAGGGATCTGCTGGGACCAGTCCCTGGGGAGCCTTGGTCAGGAATGGCCCTGGGGGCTCCTTCATGCTCCCAGGGACTGCAGGTTTTCAAAGGACTTTGGGTTTTGCTTTTGCCTTGGAGTCTCTGAGAGCTTTGTGCAATCATGGCCTCCAGTTATCTGCTTTAATTAGCCTCTGGAGAGCCTTTGTCAGTAACAACACCTATTGGGTCTCATTAATGTTTCAAGGTACTTCAGTTTCTTAAAGTACTTTTCTTTTTCCTTTCTTCTCTGAGTCTCTGAGAGGCTGTTGGGCAATCATGACCTCCAATTTCTCCTCCAAGGAGTCCATGAGGAGCCTGTGTTGGGGATGGACCTCAGTGGGACCCATTAACTCTCTGAGACATTTTGGGTTTTTCTTCTGACTTGGACTCCTGGAAAGGTTTGTGCAATCTCTTCTCAGGCCCTGAGGTTCAAGGGCTCAGCGCCAAATGCACCACAGGGCTCATTGGGATCAAGCAAGTCCTGACAAACCATGGCTCTGCCTTGATTTCTCTCTGGTCTGGTGCAGTTCTTTAGGAAGTTTTCCTACTGCCATGTTGGTGAAATATTTCACAGACCTGTTAAAAATACATATTTCTATTTTAAAGAGTGTCTCTTACAGCTCTTCTCTTTTGAACAGGAAGGGATTGCAGCATTCTGTGATTGATATTGATCCAGGGTCTCTCCTCAGGAGGTCTGGCCTGCTCAGAGAAGCTGTGCCTTGAGGTGTGACCCAGTGTGGACAAACTTACTCCACATTCCCCAAGCCCATCCTTTCTGTCCTCACTCACCTTTGCTTGGAGAGCTGGCTGAACACAGCCAAAAAGGAGGGTTTTTTCTGTTTGGTTGGTTTTTCTGTTCTGTTGGTTTTGTTGGGTTTTGGTTTGGTTTTTTTCTTTGTTTTTTAAGAAATCAAAAACTCCAGAATTTTCTCATTGAAAACAGACACTTTCCATTAGTGTGTGCCAGCCCAAGTTGCTACGATGGAGGTTCTCCTTCCCCAAGGCAGAACCATGCAAGGGATGTTTCAGACCTTTGGACTCCTTGGTTCCACAAGGCCTTGCTGTATTTCCATTCACTCTTGGTTCCAGGAGGTTCTGTATTGTCACAATGGATATTTGGGTCCATAGGGCCCCATGGTGTCACAATGCTCTTTTGGGTTCCATGAGGCCTTGATCTGTCACAATGGACTGTTGGTTCCTTGGAGCTCTGTACTCTCAGCAATGGTCTCCATAGTTCCAAAGTGTCACAATGAACCCTTGTTTCCACGAGGTTCCTCAGTGTGAAAATGGAATCCTTGGTTCCATGTGGCCCCAAAGTGTCACCATGGTCTCCTTAGATCCAACAAGGCCATGCAGTGCCAGAATGGCCCAGAGGTTTCATGAGGCCCCACAATGTCCCAGTGGACCCTTGGTTCCATGAGTTTCCCCATTATTACAATGATCTCCTTGGGTCTGCAGTGTCACAATTGTTCCTGGCTTCACGTGGCCCCGCTGTGTCACAATGAAGTCTTGGTTCCATTGGGCCCCACCGTATCACAGTGGTCTCCTTTTTCCAGTGGCAACCAGCAGCAAATCCCCTGGCAGGGCCAAATGCCTGGGAAGAAGGAGTAAGAGGACATTTGGAGTGATGGTTTTTGACTTCCCAGGTCACAGTGCACTGGGGTGGGGCCCTGCTGTCCTGGAGATGGCTGAACACCAGCCTGCCCATGCAAAGGGGAAGAGACAACAACCTCTGTCCATGGAACCACAACAGCAGAGAGGTCAGGCCAAAGGCTGGGTTTAAAAGACTGTCACCAGCACAGGAAATCTCAATGTGAGAGGAAAGATGTGTCCTAATGTCTTTACAAATCATTTGATGAGTGAAGGGATGAGCATTAAGGTCTTTGAAATGGCTTGTAATGTTTCTACTGACTTTAGGCATCAAGGTTTGTTACTGGGCCAAGACAGCTTGGTTCCTGAAACAGACAAGGGTCTGCACAAGGCTGAACTCCTGAACTTTTGAGGGAAATGCCTGGTTCAAGGGGGGATATGGGGTAGGCGGGTCGGGAAGGCCGTACCTTCCCTGTCTGTGCGCCAGTGGGGAAAGGAAGAGGGCAACGTGTGGACAGGAGTTTAGGATAAAAGGAGGCTGCGACCTCTGGAACCTCAAGAGAGAAAACCTCTCAGGCGTGTGCCCCAGTGAACTCTCTGCTTTTATTCAAATGAAGTTGAAGGACACTTCTGTCTCCTTTTTGGACATAAATCTCTGGCATTTATGGATTTTCCTGAGTGACAACATGGAATGTCATGGAACCAAGTGTCCACAGTTTCACAGCAGAGCCTCATAAAGAGCTGGAGACCATTGTGTCACAATGGGAACACATGGAAGAAAGGCTTCATAATGACACTGCAGGGCCTCATGGAATGCAAGAGATCATTCTCACAAAATGGAAACTCATGGAATCAAGTGCCCACTGTTTTACAGTGTGGCCTCATGGAATGCTGGAGACCATTGTGTTCGCAATGGAAACTCATGGCACAAAGGCTCCACTGTGACCCAGCAGGGCCTCCATGGAATCCAAGAGACCATGGTGATGCACTGGAAACGCATGGAACCAAGGCTCTGTTGTGAGAAAGCCAGGCCTGATGGAACCAAGGAGACTACTGTGATTCAATGGAACCTCAAGGAACCAAGGGTCAATTCTCAACACATCAGGCTCTCACAAAACTAAGGAGAACATTGTGATGCAATGGATTATCATGGAACCAAGGCCCCACTGTGACAAAGCATGGCCTGATGGAAACCCCGTGCCACTGGGACGTCTTCAGCCTTGGAGGAAGCAAGTGTCCATTGTGACACAACACAGCCTCATGAATCACAGGAGAGCACAGTAATGCAATGGCATCTTGGGGAGCCTGAATTGTTAAAACCGATATGTTCATGGACAAAACTCTCTAACCAGTTAAAGTTAGAAAGTGGTATGTTTATTAAGACGTCAGCAGGCTGCACAGGAGTAGTCCCCTTGAGACATGGCAGCCTCATACAAGGTTCCTTGCCATCTATTTATTTCTCAAAATCTTACATTCTATACATATGCAGAACCCCAGCACCTCTCATCCCCACTCTGTATTAAAATGAGGCTATTAGTCCTTCATGCATGCACAATTCTGCTCTTGAATTGGGTAGGTGGTCTCAAATTGAGTCAGTGGTCTTGAAAAATGAAGTAAGAAAAGTCTTCATCAGGTCTCCATGACCTTTTGGCACAATCTAAGGTCCTCTGCTTCATGATGGATTGGTATAAAGTTCAGGCGTTAGCCATTGTTCTACAGGTTTCAATCTGTTCATACAACGGTTCACTTATTCCATCTCTTTCTATAAACGAAACTAACTCATAATTGGAAACAATACCTCTATTATCTTTAGTTTAAGCATCCAATAATCATAAACCTATCATTTGTTTGTCTAACTTACACCCTGATCAATATGAATTGCTTCTAACCCTTAGCTAAAATTTTAACTCTTTAAAATCATGATTCAAACCGAGTGTTAATTGTAAACACAGCAGGAACTCATGAAAGCCAGAAGACCATTGTGACACAGTAGAATCTCATGGAATCAAGTCTAAATTGCTACAAAGAGGCACCTCATGGAACCCAGGAGACCATCGTAACACTGGAATCTTCTGGAACCAAGTGTCCACAGTTTTACAGCACAGCCTCACAGAGCACTGGACACCATTGTGTCTCAATGAAAAAATGTGGAACAAAGACTGCATAGTGACGCTGCAGGGCCTCATGGAATCCAAGAGACCATTGTGATGGAATGGAAACTCATGGATTCAAGTGTCCACTGTTTCACAGTGTGACCTCATGGAACCAAGGAGACCATTGTGGTGCAATGGAATCTCAAGGAAACAAGGGTTAATTGTCAACCTATTACTAATAAGGAAAACTTTACAAAAGGAAGGCCTAGTAAAATCACTGCTCAGACCTGATACTTCAGCTAAGTAGAAAAGGACTGTGGAAAAGAGACTCGGCTGAATTAGTGGTAGAAAAGCATGTTACATAACCATTGGTGTTCACATCATGGTGTATGGTGGTTGGTCGAATTGTGTCACTTATGCTTTAAACTATGTAACTGATAATGGGCTAACTGCTTAAAAATGCCTAGTTTTACAATCAAGCATCTCACCTTTGCACCTGGGGACTCTGTGTCACTATGGACCCTCACCCACATCAGCCCAAGGCTCTATGACCAAGTGGGGCCTCATGGCACACAGGTGCCACTGGGACATTGCCAGCCTAGTGGAAACAAGGCTCCATTATTGCACAGCACGGCCTCATGGCACCCCAGGAGAGCACTGTGACTCTGGCAGTCTGAGGAAACCAAGTGTCAGCTGCAAACACTGTGGGGCCTCATGGAAGCCAGCTGCCACTTGGATATTGCCAGGGCACCTGGAATCCAGTGTCCATTGTGACACAGCACAGCCTCATGGAACTCAGCAGACCATTGGGACAACCTGGAATCTCATGAATCCAAAGCTCTACTTTGACCAAGTGGGGCCTCATGAGACACAGGTACCTCTGGGACACTGCCAGTGCTTGTGGAATCCAGTGCCCATTGTGACACAGCACAGCCTCATGGAAACATGGGGACCACTGTGGCACAATGGAATCTCATGGAAGCAAGTGTCCATTGTGACACAGCACAGCCTCATGGAACCCAGGGGCAAGTGGCACCGTGCCATGGCTCGTGGCAAGGGCCATTGTGACACAGTGAGGCCTCCTGGAACCCAGGAGAACATTGTGGGGCAATGGAATCTGATGGAGCCAAGTGTCAGTTGCCAAAACAGCAGGGCCTCATGGAACCCAAGTGACCATTGTGACTCCATGGATTCTCATGGAACAAACTGTCAGGTGTAACACAGCAGGGTGTCATGGAACACAGGTGCCACTGGGACATTGCCACTGCTCATGGAACCAAGTGTCCATTGTGACACAACTGGGCCTAATGGAACACAAGAAACCACTGTGACACAGGGGAATCTCAAGAAACCAAGGCTGCATTTTGACACAGAGGTGCCTCATGGGACCAAGGAGACAATCGGGAGGCAATGGAATGTGCTGGAACAACAGGTAAATTTTCAAGACAGCAGGGCCCAATGGAACCCAGGTGCTGATGGGAGATTTCCAAGGCTCATGCAAGCAAGTGTCCAGTGTGACAGAGCCAGACCTAATGGAACACAGGAGAACATTGTTACCCAATGGAATCTCATGGAACCAAGTGTCCAATGTTTCAGGGTGCAGCCTTATAGAGTGATGGAGACCATTGTGTTGCAGTGGGATATCCTGAGGCCATTGTGACAAACCTGAGCTTTATGAAACCAAGGAGACCACAGTGATGCAATAGAATCTCAAGGTACCAAGGGTCAATTGTGAACACATCAGGTTCTCAGAAAACTAAGAAGAACATTGTGACACAGTGGAATCTCATGGAACCAAGGCTTTATTGGGGCCTAATTGGAGACAGGTGCCATTGGGACATTGCCAGCTCTTTGTGGAATCAAGTGTCCATTGAGGCACAGGACAGGAAACATAGGGACCATTGTGACACAATGGAACCAAGGGACAGTTGTGACAGAGAGGGGCCACATGGAACACAAGGGTCATGGAAATATTGCCAGGCCTAGTAGAAACAAGACACCACTGTGGCAGAACAAGGCCTCATGGGATCTGTGAGAGCACCGTGAAACAATGGAATCTCATGGAAGCAAGTGTCCATTGTGACACGGCAGTGCCTCATGGAACCCATGTGCCACAGGGACTGTGCCAAGGCTCGTGCAAGCAAGGTTCCACTGTGACAAAGAACATCCTCATGGCACCCAGGAGAACATTGTGGTGCAATGGATTCTCATGGAATCAAGGCCCCATTGTGGCAGAGTGTGGCCTGATGGAAACCCAATGCCACTGGGACATCTCCCGCCTTGGGGGAAGCAAGTGCCCATTGTGACACAGCAAAGCCTTGTGAATCACAGGAGAGCACAGTGATGCCACAGAATCTTGGGGAGCCAAGTGTCAATTGTAAACACTATGGGGATTCATGGAACCCAGGACACCATTGTGGCATCTCCCATGGAAGCAAATGTCCACTGTTTCATGTTGCAGCCCCATAGAGCGCTGGAGACCATTGTGACACAATGGAAAAATGTGGAATGAAGGCTCTCTACTGACACAGCAGGGCCTCATGGAATCCAAGAGACTGTTGTGATGGAATGCAACTCATGGATTCAAGTGCCCACTGTTTTGCAGCATAGCCTCATGGAATGCTGGAGACCACTGTGCTGCAACAGAAATGCATGAACAAAGGCTCCACTATGACCCAGCAGGGCCTCATGGAATCCAAGAGAGGATAGTGATACAATGGAATCTCATGGAACCAAGGTTCAATTGTGACAAAGCTGAGCCTGATGGAACCAAGGAGACCACTGTGATGCAATGGAATCACTAGGAACCAAGGATCAATTGTCAACATATCAGAGGACCCAAGCTTGGTACCAAGAGAAAGGAATTTCCTTCCCAGGGCAGGGCTGTGGTGCAACATGTCCCCAAGTAGAGTCTGGAGCAGCCCAAGGCAATGAGGTTTAAATGATCCCCTCATTGTGCAGGATCTCTGTGGCTTCTCCTCCCTGTTGGATTCCTCAGCTGTGGAGCCATTCAAAACAGCCTCCTTCCAAAGGTTCTACCTGGGAAATTGCCAACCTGGCCCCATTTACAGCTTTCTGCCCCAGCCATGGTGGCACAGCCCCTGTGCAGGCCCAGCCCAGGACAGGAGCATTGTGGTGGGAACGGCCCCTGTGCCGTGGTGCCACAGCAGCCCTGGGGCTCTGTGCCCCATGGCCTCCCTGCTGGGCAGCCTCTGCCAGCTCCTGCACAGCCCGTGGCACCTGTGGGCTGCACTGACAGCCCTGCCCCGGGCTCTGCCGGGCTCTGGGCCAGCAGAGAGGCCGGGCAGGGCTGGCCATGGCCGGGAACAGGCCCTGAGCCCTGCAGGAGGATGGAGCTGGGCCACAGCCAAACTCAGCCCAGGGCAAACCTGGGCTGAGCAGCCAGGGCTGGCAATGGCTGGGGACAGAGGCTGGCAGTGACAAATGTCCTGGGCCCTCCCTGCTCTGTGCATGCCACCAAGGGCACAGAGCAGCCTCCTCTCTGGGCCACTTGCCTGTTTCCAATGCCTTCCACAGGCGCTGGCCCTGCCCCACAAGGCCTGGGCTGAGTCCTGCCCCTGCACGCTCAGCCAGGCTGAGATGGACACTGCTGCTTTCTCTGGCAGGCTCTCTCAGGCCAGCCCAGCTCCCTGCAAGCTGTGCCAGCTGCCCTGAGCTCTGGGCAGCACCAAGGGCCTCTCCCCAGCACAGCCCAGCCGGCTCTGGCCCCACAGCTCTGCTCAGGGCAGGGGGCTCTGGGCAGTGGCCCCACGGCCTCAGCCCCTGGCAAGGGCACAGCAGCAGCTGCAGCTCAGACAGGACTCAGCCCCAGCCATGGGCAAGGTGCTTGGCCAAGGCAAAAGGAGGCTCCCTGTGTGCCCTGCTCCTCTCTCCCTGAGCTCCTGAGAGCTCTGCAGCCCCTGCTGCCATCCCATCTGCCCAGGCCAGCACAACAGCCCCGGCCTTGGGGCCCTGCAGAGCTGCTCCTGCTCCAGGCCCAGGACCCATCCCAGAGCTGGGGCAGCCATTTGTAGGCTGTGCCCATTTCTGTTCATTGCTTCTCTGATGAGGATGGATCTTCAGCCACTTGGAGGTTGCTGATGAATTTTCCTACTCTAGAGGCCTCTTCTTTCTTGAGCTCTTCAGTTCAGGTATTCAGTGACAAAGACTCATAAACATTTTTTAAAAACACCAAAACAAGAAAAGCCCCTGGGAATAATTTAAGTTTTAAATTCATCTGTGGTTAATTTGACATCTTTCAGAAGTCATTTTAAATCAATATACTATATGGAAAACAATGCAGAGAGAACTCTTTTATCTTGTCTTTTCCTCTTTCTAGATTGATATCAACAATGTCCGATTGATGTTGCTCCCAGAAACTTCAAATGCAGACTGAATAGATATGAAAATCAAAAAAACTTCATGGCTCACAACTAATAACACTTTGCCTTCCCCCCACGCCCTGCCCCACCATTTCCCTTATCCAAGCCCTGGGACTCCAGCAGAACCAGGACAGTGATTCTTCCCCTGTGCTCAGCACTGGTTGGGCAACACCTCGAGTGCTGTGTCCAGTTCTGGGCATTTCAATTTAGGAAGGACATGGAGGGCTGGAGCGAGTCCAAAGAAGGGCAACAAGGCTGGTGAGGGTTCTGGAACACAAGTCCTGTGAGGAGCGGCTGAAGGAGCTGGGGCTTGTTTTCCTGGAGAAGATGTGGCTCAGGAGACAAGGTGGTGTTAAGGCCCAGGTTGGACTTGGTGATCTCCAAAGTCTTTTCCAACCTTGCCGATTCTGTGACATATTCTGCTCCTTATGGCCGCACAGTGTCAAAGGGATTTTGGTTACATGCATCTCCACAGTGTCAAAATAAGCCCTTGGCTCATGGGACTCTGCTGTGTCACAATGGACCCTTTATTGCATGAGGTTCCACAGTGTCACAGGTGACTCCTCGAGTCCATGAGGCCACGTTTACCAAATCTCCAAAATATCAGAATAAGTCTCCTTAACACTAATCTAGTGTTAAAGAGGGAATAATTTATTCAGGCCTGAGATCCAGCAGGGGATAACGCCTAACCTGTGATTCTAAAAATGCGTTGCATATCTTCAGTCACTACATGTGTATTACAATTCATCCATTGCTATGCAACCCATCCCAGGTCCCCAGTTTCAGTCCTTGATTTTTCTATCACTACACCTTTGAGCCAGATGTCTTCTCCTTTTACAACCATCCCTGCTGGTATAGCAGCCCCTGCATGCCTTGTATCTCTGCTGAAAATTCACAGGCACAGTAAAAACTTGAATTAACCCTTTTGGTATCAAGCCCAAAGCTTTGTGTGGCCAGGCAGAGGCAGGCAGGACGCAGAGCTGTCAGCAAAGGAAGGGGCCAGCCAGGTGGGGCAGCCGGGGGATGACGACAGCCTGCAGGGACAGAGGCGCAGGGCATGGACACCGTAGGACAGCCTGGGCTGCAGAGGGCACAGGGATGGGCAGCAGCTGAAAGGCCCTGCCAGAGCCAACTGCTGCAGCACTTGGGCCATGGCTGCTGGCCCTGGGCCTGAGGCCAGCAGGGGACAAGTGAGCCTTGCTGTGCTGGGGCCTCATTGCCTCCTTGTCCCTGCTCAGCAGCCTGGCAGGGGCCGCCCCATGGTCCTGCCCTTGGCATTGCACATCCCCAGAGCCCAGTGGCCTGGGAAGAGCCCTGAGCAATGAGGGAGGGACAGGATCTGCCTTGCCAGGGGCTGGGGCTCAGGCCTTGGCCCTTGCATTCCTGAAACACATCCAGGTTTGCTCAGCATCAGAGACACCTTTCCCTTGTTTTTCCCCACCTGTCATCACTGCCTCCAGTGTTCTGCTCTAACTGGAACCTGGGGACACTTTCTCAGTCATATTTCTCAGTGGGAACCCTTAAAACTTCATGAAACTTTGGAGTTTTAATATGACTTTGAGTTCTTGCGTGTTTTTCCTTCAGCTCCCTCTCAGGGACTCATGTCCAGGGACTCAGCAATGTTGGGAAATCTCTGCTCTACAGAGACAGCTCAACTGAGAGGCATTTTAAAAGTTTTATTCCATTATCACTCTCCTTGAAGTGTGAAACATAGGACATGTAAAACTCAATGCCATTCTATCAGAAGACAACCTATTTTCTGGTTACAATACCTTGTAAATATTTTTCAGCCTGTTTGCTTTTGCCACACAATAGTGCTAATACTTCTAATGCCAATTACCTGTTAGTTTATCCCATGTGGTCTTGCCACAATGCATCTTTCACATTCTCATTCTCCAAAATATCTGATCTGTTTGCAAGGCCATCGTTTGAAACTTGTTTCTAGTTCCATCTCTCTCTCTACAATGTCTTCTCTATTCCATGGCCTTTCTCAGTTGGCACAACTTATCTCAGAGTTTGCATACAGATGTACAAGACTGTGTGAGCTTTCAGTCAGCCTTTGACTGTCCTTTGCAAATCCATTTTTTTAGAATTATCAGTCACAGAATGCTGCAATCACCTCTGTTCTAAAGAGAACAGTAATAAAGTGCACCCTTGAAAATAGGAATGAATAATTCTAAGAAGCTCTTTGACATATTTCTCCATAACTGGAGTTAAAAACCTTCAGATTGAACTGCACCAGATCAGAGGGAAATCAAGGCAGAACCATGGTTTGCTAGGAAACCTCTCACGAATTCAGTCAGAATTGAGCTCCAAAGTTTCTGATACTGTTCATGGGTCCCTTTGAGGGACGTGACTGAGAAAGTGTCCCCAGGTTCCAGTTAGAGCAGGAAATTGGAGGCAGAGATTGCAGGTGGTGTGGGAAATGCAGGCACAGGGAGCTCTCAGGGCCTTGTGCATACAGGCTCAGAGATAGAGATGGATACAAGGTTTGACCCAAGACCATGGAGAAGGCTTGGATAATTAGAGCATTAAAATTAAAATGGACATGAAACAAGAAAATGAGTTTCGTTTAAGTAGAAATATGTTCTAAGCAAACAGCTACGTATTATGTAAGCAAAGCAGTATGTTAAGTAAGATATTAAAAGATTTTGAAGCTTAGCAATAGAACCCTTTTTTAAAGTTAGCTAGGAGCTTGAGATGTATCACTGTAAGTTTGTGAAGTGTTACATGGTTGGTTAAAAAATGAGGCATTATGGCAGAGCTATGAAAAGTAAAGCAATTAATGATTGGTGTAAAAAGACACTAGGTAAAATTAATAGAAGTATTTGTTTGGCTGAAAACTAACATAAGGCATCGTAGCTAGGTGGCTTCTGATATTACAGTGTTGGATGTAACACCTTTAATGTCTCACCCTTCTATGAAACTGATGCTATCAAACACTAAACTATCTTTTACAATGTTTCGCAGTTGCCCCATCTTTTGCAGTAATAACTTTCCAATAGGGATTTTTTGGACATCAGGTCTATTCTTGAAATCAATGGGGATGTGGGAACAGCACATTTATGCCATTAAAAATCAATAGGTATTTACAGACATCAGGTCTACCCCATTCAAGTCGATGGGGACCTCTTTTCAGCTCAAAATTTGGGAATTCCAAGCCAAAAATTGGGATTTTTAGCACCAAAAATTTTGGGACATGAGGTCTACCCCATAAAATCAATAGGGTTTTGGTTGGGGAAGGTTTACTGGTTAAACTGGCAGCACTGGATGTGCCTAAGGTGGCCGCTGGGATTTCTGGAAGCACTGGGGCAAAAGTGGGACCACTGGGAGAGATTAGTGAAGATACATGAGGATAAAACAGGGCCTATTGAAGTCAATAGGAATTTTACCCCAGTCAAAAGTGATGACTTGAGACACCAGTTTTGGGGGCCCTGGGGGTTTTGGCCATCCAGGTATCCAAGGGGTGCCCAGGTGTATCCAGGTGATTTTTGGGGTGATCCAGGATATTTTGGTTGTACCCAGGTGTACCCAGATGATTTTTGGGGATATCCAGATGATTCTTGGTGATAATCAGATGAAGACCCTCCGTTGAGGGCAGGGCCACCCAACATTCAGAGGGTACTCCAAAACTCCAGGTGAGAGCCCCAGTGGTGGAGGGATCCCCAAGTTACCTCAGGAGAGGATGCAGCGCAGGTACACCCAGGCACTTTGTCTGTGGGGTCGGTAAAGAAAGTGTTCTACACCAGCTCCAACTCTGGGGGCAAAGGGAGCACCCCAAAATCTCAGGAGCAGAGGTCACCCAAATTGATGCACGAAACTTTATAACCTACAAAATAAGTTACAGGTATGTATTTTATACAGCACTGAGGTGCATGGGGATAGCTCCTCCAAAAACATGCACACCTTTGGCGACCTGTTCCTCTCTTTTTATTCTCTACAAACTAGGATTGCACAATGCACCTAATACATATTCATTTCCTAACCCCACCTGTCCCACTTCATATTAAAATTAGCTCCACACCTCTTTGTGACTGCGCACTGCTCCTCGTTGGTCACTCGGGGTGGTCTCTTTGCATATTAGTATTTTGTCGCTTTCCAGACCGATACTCGTTTTGGCTGGCTCAGGAGTCTAAGGAATCCCCCTTACCTGGAAGGGGCCTGCTCTTCCATCCTGTTTGAGCATTCTTGGCCCTCTAGCTCAACTTCAAGCTTTGCTCTGTTCTCCTGTTCTTGCAAAGACAGCAAATGTTAAGCACTCATAGAGCCTTTTAAGCCCCCATTCAAGTTCAAGCATCCTCTGTAGTTTTACCTTAATGCTTAATTTTAATTTTAATTCCACCTGTTTCAGTGTCACAATGGCTCCTTGGTTCTATGGACCCCACTGCTTCATCCTTGAACCTTGGTTCCATAGGGGTCTGAGTTTCACAATGGTCCCCTGATTCCATGAGGGGCCAGAGTGTCACAATAGTCTCTATGGTTCCATGAGGCTCCTGAGTGTAACCAGGGTGTCCATGGACCCATATTGTCACAATAGTCTCTATGGTTCCATGAGGTTCTGCAGTGTCACCATGGTTGCTGTCAGAGGCTGGATGAGATCAATGTCCCAGACACCTCGGGATGAGCTGTCAATCAGTCACACAGCGGGCTGGTGCTGACCCAGGCTCTGATTGCCAGAGCAATCAGAAGTCCCACCTGGGCGATGGCCCACGAAGGCCCAGGGGCTTAAAACACAGAGGAGGTGCTCAGCCCATGGTCCGTACCCTGCCTCCTCCTGGGGTCTGTGTTATACCAAAGGTAATGCTCCACACCCAACCCTGGAGTCCAAGCCCAGCTCCTGAGTGACCAAATGACCGAAAGTCTCACTCAGGGGAAGGACCCAGGAAGACCAAGGAGAATTTAAGACAGACCACTAGGTAAGCACACATCTTGACCCTACCTACTCTTGGAATTTCAAACTCAACACAGCTGGAATCCAAGAGTGTGCATCTCGGTATCTATTTTGTCTTTCTCTCTGGGTCTTCTATTTCTTCTCTTCCTATCCTCTTCCAAATTTTGAGTAACTTGGGGAAGGGGGATTGCTAGGCAGGGCCATCTGCTGCTGAGGTCCTGCCTGCTTCTCCCTCCTCCCAGAGTTGCCAGACAGGCCCGTGGTGTGGCTGGAATGCTGCCCCTGATGAGTTATTCCAGAAACCACCAGGAAAGCTGGACAGGGAGCCACAGGCCCATGGGTGCAGCCTCTGAGTTCTAGCCTGGCTGTCGAGATCCTGCTCTCCTCCCAGAGCAGCCCCTGCCCTTCTGGCCTGGACCCCTGCTATCCTGGCCTGGGCCCCCAGAGCAGCCACTGAAAAAGTTTCCATCATAAAATAACTCTGGGCTGTGGCCCAGGAGAGATCACTTGACCATCTGCAGGCCTGGGCAAAATATGAACTCTTTCACTGCCCAAGATGAGACTTGCAGACACTTTGTTCTCTCTCCTGAGTGAAAGAACAGCACCAAGATGAAGATAGGCACAGAAACAGCATGAAAGCACCAAGGTCAGACAAAAGGAAGAGTCAGGTCTCAGATGACAGAGAAGGTGAGTCGTGGACTCTAATTTCCTTGTTTTTAAGCTGTGGAGAAGAAACTCTTGTTTCCCTATAACTCATAGAAAATGCATTATGGGGTGGATGAAATGTTTTAACTGTAGACATGAGGCCAGGCATTTGTGCTAACAAAAGCAGATGTTGAAATGGCTGTGATCCCATGAGAAATTTGAATAGAGAGAGATGAAGATCCCTTCTGTCCCCCAGGGAAGAGAAGAACTCTGTTTGCAAAGATGAAGAGAGCTTTTGTTTGAACTATTATAATCTTTCAAGTGTGTGCCCCATAAGTTGATCTGGTCCTCACAATTAGATTTGGGATAACTGTAAGTCAAAGGAAGGGATTTCTACACAGTGATCCGATTTACATTCTCCTGAATGGCTGATTCACTGTGACATAGAGGCCAGGAGAAAACTGTTTTCTTGTGGAGAAATCTCCATAGATTGAAGAGAAGTTCTCCTCACCCAAGTAAATTGGTGAATAGCTATTTTTTGAGATGGTAAACTGACTGATCTGTTTCTGTACATTATCAGTGTGAAAGAAAAGAAGTTGTGGGGGGAAGAGTAGTGTTCTGAAAGTTTTGTTCTGAGGCGGTTTTTTCTCATACTTTCTTTGTACTCTTTCAAGTTTGAGCCTGTTTTGCCTTCCTCCTAATCCTATCTCACAACAGTAAATGTGTAAATAATTCTAGTGGATGCACTGGCAATTTGGCCAAGGCTATATCCACGACAAACTTAAAATTGAACTCTTCTTTCTTGACCTCTTCAGTTCAGGAATCCAGTGAGAAAAACCCATAAATATTTGTTCAGAACAAACAAAACTTTTCAAAACGAACAAGAAACACCACTGAGAATAATTTAAGTTTTCAATTCTTCTGTGGTTAATTAGAATTCAGAAGTGTATTCAAAGTGAATATACTATATTTAAAACAATGCAGGGAAAACTGGTTTGTCCTCTTAAGTTTTCTTTTCATATTTATAGATTGATATCAGCCATGTCCAATTGATATTGACCCTCAGCAACTTCTAATGCAGTCTGAATAGATACAAAAATCAAGACTCTTTTTGGCTCACAATCAATAACACTTGGTCTCAACCCATCTCCAATATTTCCTTCATCCAATCCCTGGGACTCCTATGGATCAGGAATGGTGTGGCCAGCAGGACCAAGGCAGTGATTCTCCCCTTGTTACTGGAACTGATGAGGCAGCACCTCGAGTGCTGTGTCCAGGTCTGGTTCCCCCAATTTTGGAAGGACATGGAGGGGCTGGAGCGTGTCCAGAGAAGTGCAACAAGGCTGGTGAGGGGCCTGGAACACAAGTCCTGTGAGGAGCGGCTGAGGGAGCTGGGGTTGTTTATCCTGGAGAAGAGGAGGCTCAGGAGACAAGGTGGTGTCAGAGCACAGGTTGGACTTGATGATCTCCAAGGTCTTTTCCAGCCTGGCTGATTCTGTGATTCTCTGAAACCACCCCTGGAGCAGTTGCAGGATGAGCCCTGGGCCTCCTCTTCAGAAGGTCCAGCAGCCCAGGTCCCTCAGCTTCTCCACACAGCCCCAAAGCCCATCCTGCCAGTCCTGCAGAGCCTCTCCAGCTCCTCCTCATTGCCCAGAACAGGGAGCCCCACAGCCAGACACAGCAACCCAGATGTGCCCCCCTGGCCTGTGGTGCCTCTGGCAAGGGAGCAGCACGAGGCACTGCAGGACCCTGCAGACAATTCCTGCAGCACTTGTAGGATGATCCTGCTCCTCAAGGGACGTTCCCATGGTCTCAGGAACTGAAATGGGGAGTGGGGCCAGAGAGGAAAACGCAAACAGAGATGGGCTGTTTGCACTGCAGGGAACAGGAGTGGGCAAGAGGAAGATATTTTTGTCAGGAAGAAGAAAGAAAGCAAAGGTGAAGCAGAGGAAATGCTTGGGGATTTTTGGGTATGGCTGCCAGGCAGCCCTGGCTCTGAGGAATAACATCTGCAGTGGGACAGGAAACTCACAGCTCATGGGAACAAACTTTCTGGCTGATTTCGGAGGCCATGACAAACCTGAGTGGTTTCCCTCCCATCCCCCAGCCCTTGCTGGCCCCAGGGGCTGATGGCATTTGTGCTCACTCAGCTCCATCTCCCCACAGCAGCACCATGGGGGTGCTGACGCCTGCTCTGTGCAATGCAAACAGGGGCTCCTGAGCCAGTGCTGCCGTGGCTGTGCCGGCAAGGATGCGGCACCTATGTGAGCTGGGGGAGAGGCCAGGGCTGCAGAGGGGGGATGTTGTTGGCAGGTGCATGAGGATGCTCTGGGACGCTGCCCTGGGCTGTCCAGCGCAGTGGGGATGGATCAGCCCCTGCTCTGCTGCTCCTTGCCAGGGTCTCCCTTGCAGGGACCTTGCAGAGCACCAGCCATGCTGTTTGCCCCCAGCCTGCCCACGGCCAGCCTGGGGCTGCTCACGGGGGTTTTCTCTGCTCAGCATTGGCCTGGCCAAGTGCTGTGGAGAGAGCCTGGCCAAGGAGCCTGGAGCCCCCAGGCCCTGGCCTGAGGCGTCAGCGCTGCCCCAGCAGTGCCCATGGCCTGTCCCTGCTGCAGCCCCGGCACTGCCACCCCCAGGGCTGTGCCCGGCCCCAAGAGCACTCAGGCCCTGCAGCAACACGAGGGGCAGGAGGGCAGCTGGGCAGTGGCATGGGAGCAGCACTGGCAACACCAAGTGCTGCTGCTGCTGGGCACAGCTGCTGTGCCAGCACTGATCTGCCCCAGCTCTGCACACAGACATTGCTGCTGCTGCTCCAGAGAAGGAACAAAAGGGGCATCTCTGGAGGAAACTTTCCTGGGAGAGAGATCCTTTAGTTTATTTAAAACCACATAGAGCACAGCTCCTGATTGGCACAGTCTAGGGCCACAGAAAAGGTGGAGATAAAGAAAATGACAAATGGCAGAAATAATGAAATTTTGCCAATATTAAAAACTTAAACAAAGGTTAGAAGTGTATAAACCAAGATCTGTATACAACAAGAAATAACAAAGTTTCCTTTTATTGCAATGATTTACAGGAATTAGCCCGCAGTTTAATGTTTCTGAAACCATCTAGTCAACAGTGCCCTTACTGCAGCCTTGAGCTCCTGGTTCCTCAGGCTGTAGATGAGTGGGTTCAGGGCTGGAGGCACCACTGAGTACAGAACTGACAGGGCCAGATCCAGGGATGGGGAGGAGATGGAGGGGGGCTTCAGGTAGGCAAATACTGCAGTGCTGAGAAACAGGGAGACCACAGCCAGGTGAGGGAGGCAGGTGGAAAAGGCTTTGTGCCGTCCCTGCTCAGAGGGGATCCTCAGCACAGCCCTGAAGATCTGCACATAGGAGAAAACAATGAACACAAAACAGCCAAGTGCTAAGGAAGTAGTAAAAGCAGAAGCGCCAATTTTCCTGAGGTGGGATTTGAAGCAGGAGAGCTTGAGGATGTGGGGGATTTCACAGAAGAACTGGTCCAGGGCATTGCCATGGCACAGGGGCAGGGAAAATGTATTGGCTGTGTGCAGCAGAGCAGTGAGAAAGCCACTGGCCCAGGCAGCTGCTGCCATGTGGGCACAAGCTCTGCTGCCCAGGAGGGTCCCGTACTGCAGGGGTTTGCAGATGGACACGTAGCGGTCGTAGCTCATGACGGTCAGGAGGGAAAACTCTGCTGAGATAAAGAAGACAAAGAAAAAGAGTTGTGCAAAACATCCTGAGTAGGAGATGTTCCTGGTGTCCCAGAGGGAATTGTGCATGGCTTTGGGCACAGTGGTGCAGATGCAGCCCAGGTCAGTGAGGGCCAGGTTGAGCAGGAAGAAGAACATGGGGGTGTGCAGGTGGTGGCCGCAGGCTACGGCGCTGATGATGAGGCCGTTGCCCAGGAGGGCAGCCAGGGAGATGCCCAGGAAGAGGCAGAAGTGCAGGAGCTGCAGCTGCCGCGTGTGTGCCAATGGCAGCAGGAGGAAGTGGCTGATGGAGCTGCTGTTGGACATTGCTTCACTCTGGCCATGGTGGACTGTTGAAAGAAGACAGAGTAGTTGGGACAGGTTTCCTTGTGTCAATCCTATGCTATTTTCTTACATATTTACTCAAAATTGCTTCTCTTTCATTGGGAAATTTCTCACTTTTTTTATCTTTGAGCTCGGGGTTTGCTTTCTTTGAAGGGAGAGAAATCCTCTTTAAGCATTGCTCTGAGCCTGAACACTGGGGAGCCCAGGGAACACAGGGCTCCCTGTGCCCAAGTATAGTCAGACCTGCTGGTCTCACACAGCTGCCCTTTGCTCATATACACCTGCCTTTATTTCAGAATGACTGCACTTAAAATGTGCCTGAAAAATAAAGAAGACATTTTGAAAGATCTGGTTTCAAAGCAAGATTTTCTAAACCCATGTTTCTTTCCCTGTGCAGCTAGACAGGATGGGATATCCAGGTTTGTCTGGCTCTCAGCTGCCTGCAGTTGTGCCTACTGGGAGCTGTTTTATCCAAGCCTTGTCCCTGCCAGTGCTGCCAGAGCCCAGCCCAGCCCTGGGGGCTCAGCTCTGCCCTGCACACCCCTCCCAGCACAGGGCACTGCCCAGGGGCATCTCCCTGCCAGCAGGGCCTTAAGGGCAGCTCAGACAAACTGAGATGCTGCAAGCCAAGGTGCTGCTGCTGCTGTCTGTAGGCAGAGCAGGGTGAGGAGGCACTTTGTGAGGGAGATGTGAGGCAGATCTGCTGATGCCCAGTGGGACAGTGCAGGAGTCTCAGTGACACAGACACACCTGACAGCCCCTTTCCCTTCCCTTGAGGAGAAAGCTGAGAGCAGCCCTGGCCATGCAGCACCATCTGCACAGCAGGAGGAATCTGCCCTGATGGGGGTGGCTCCTTCCACCTCCAACTTCTCCCCACAGTCCATGGGGAGCTGCCAGGCAGGCTGAGAGCTGCCCCTGGCAGGTGGCACATGCCCTGGGCTGGCCAAGAGCCCTGAGGGCTGCAGGAGCTGCTGTGCAGGACAGCCCTGGGCAGCCCTGGCTGCAGCCCCAGCTTCAGCCCCTGCAGCCGTCCCTGGCAGCAGGAGCCGTCCTGCCCTGTCCCTCTGACGGTGCCCAGGGCAGCCCTGCTCTGCAGCACATCCTCCTCCTCTGGGGATGTGCTGGATCCAGGAGATCCCTCCAGGAGCACAGGGACATTGCCCTGCACCCACAGACTCACCATGTCCAGGGCTGTGAAGATGTTTCCCCAAGTGAAGTCTCAGCTCAATGTCTTCCCAGTCCTGATTGCCTTTAGCCTGTCTGTGCCTGGCTCCTGTCCCCTCAGTGCCTGCAGGCAGTGCCCTCAGCCCTGCTGGGCTGGGAGAGGAGCTGCTCCTCAGCAGAAATGTCTTTTGAAGCTCTTCTTGGTTACCAGGAGCTGCCTCTGTGCCAGGAGCCCAGCCCAGCTCAGCAGCACAGACACAGCACAAGGACTTTAATGACCCTCTCAGGGTTTTGGTGCTGTTTACATCAGACTCAGTCCCTGAGAGTGTTCAAAAACTTCTCAAGGACTCAAAGTCACATTGAAACTCCAAAGTTTCTTGAAGTTTTAATGGGTCCCACTGAGGAACACCACTGAGAAAGTGTCCCCAGGTTCCAGTTAGAACAGAACACTGGGCAGTGATGACAGGTGGGGACAAACAAGGGAAAGGTGTCTCTGATGCTGAGCAAACCTGGATGTGTTTCAGGAATGCAAAGGGCCAAGGCCTGAGCCCCAGCCCCTGGCAAGGCAGATCCTGTCCCTCCCTCATTGCTCAGGGCTCTTCCCGGGCCACTGGGCTCTGGGGATGTGCAATGCCAAGGGCAGGACCATGGGGCGGCCCCTGCCAGGCTGCTGAGCAGGGACAAGGAGGCAATGAGGCCCCAGCACAGCAAGGCTCACTTGTCCCCTGCTGGCCTCAGGCCCAGGGCCAGCAGCCATGGCCCAAGTGCTGCAGCAGTTGGCTCTGGCAGGGCCTTTCAGCTGCTGCCCATCCCTGTGCCCTCTGCAGCCCAGGCTGTCCTACGGTGTCCATGCCCTGCGCCTCTGTCCCTGCAGGCTGTCGTCATCCCCCGGCTGCCCCACCTGGCTGGCCCCTTCCTTTGCTGACAGCTCTGCGTCCTGCCTGCCTCTGCCTGGCCACACAGAGCCTTGTCCTTGATACTAAATGTTTAACTCAAGTTTTACTGTGCCTGTGAATTTTATCACAGGAACAAGGCACGCCGGCCTGCTTTTCCAGGAGGGACAGTTGAAAGGGAAGAAGACATCTGGCTTAAGGGTGCGGTGATAGAAAAAAACAAGGACTGAACTTGGGAATTTGGGTTGGGTTTTATGGAAATGTGTAAATTGTTATACACATGTGGTGACTGAATATATACAACACACTTGTAGAATCAGTTGTCTACATAAGGTTAGGGGTTATCCCACTTTGGACCTAAGGCATAAATAAATGATGTCCTCTTCCACACCCAATTGGTGTCAAGGAGTCTTATTCTGATACTTCAAGACTTGGTGGCAGTGTGGCCTCTCAGAACTGAGGATTCACCTGTGGCATTTTGGAAACTCATGGAACCAAGGGGCCATTGTGATGCAGGAGACCCTCATGGAACCAGGGACACCACTGTGACACTGAGGAACCTCATGGAAACAAGGGGCCATTTTGATACTTCCGTGCCTCCTGCAAACAGGAGCCATTGTGACACCACGGTGCCAGAGGGAGCCAAGGGGCCATTGTGACACTGAGGATCCAAGGAGATCACTGTGACATTGAGGAACCTCATGGAACCAAGGGTCCATTGTTACACTGTGGGACCCTGTGGAACCAAGAGGACCATAGAGACACTGTGGTGCTCCATGAAACAAAGGGGCCATTCTGATACTGCCTGGCCTCATGGAACCAAGGGGCAATTGTGACACTGTTGGGCCTCATGGAACAATGGAGACTATTATGACACCAAATCACAGAATTAATGAAGTTGGAAAAGACCTTTAAGACCTTTAAGTCCACCTATGACCTAACATCACCTCATCAACTAGACCATGGCACTGAGTGCCACGTCCAATCTTTTTATAAATGCCGCCAGGGACAGTGACTCCACCACCTCCCTGGGCAGAAGATTCCAGATCCCAATCACTCTTTCAGTGAAGAATTTTTCCTGATGTCAAACCTAAACTACCCTGGCTTATCTTAAGACTGTGTCCTCTTGTTCTCTGAGTGGTTGCCTGGGAGAGGAGACTGACCCCACCTGACTACAACCTCTGTTCAGGCAGTTGTAGAGAGTCTCACTGGAGACCATTGTAGCCATTGGGGCCACTGTAGCACGGCAGGGCCTCATGGAATCAAGGGGAGCACAGTGACAGTGTGGGGCTCCATGGGACAAAGGGGCCATTCTGACACCTGTAGTGGAACCAAGGAGAGCTTTGTTACACTCCAGGGCACCATGGAACCAAGGGGCCATTGTGGCACTGCAGGGCCTCATGGAACCAAGGGCACAAGAGCGACACTGTGAGCTCCAAGGGACCAAGGGGGCATTCTCACACTGCAAACCAAGGAGACCATTGTGACACTGTGGGGCATCATGGAACTGAGGGTCCATTGTGACACAGCACGGCCTCATGGAACCATGGAGGCCATTTTTACAATTTGAGGCTTTGTGAAACAAAAGGGCCATTGTGGCATTTCAGGGCCTTCTGAAACCAAGGAAACCATAGTGACACTGTGGGGCTCAACAGAACCAGGGGGCCATTGTGACACTGCAGGGCCTCATGGAATCAATGGTCTTTGTGACACTTTGTGGCCCCATGGAACCAAGGAGTCCATTGTGACACTATGGGTCTCCTCAGGCCAAGGGGCAGTTGTCACACTTTGTGGCACCATTGAACCAAGGAGTTCATTATGACACTACAGGCACCATGGAACTAAGGATTCATGTAACAGTGCAGGACCCCATGGAACCAAAGGTCCATTGTGACACTGCGGGGCCTCATGGAATCCTGGAGGCCATGATGACACTTTGAGGCCTCGTTGAATCAAGGGGTCTGCAGGGCCTCATGGAACCAAGGAGACCCTTCTGCCATTGTGAGTCCCCATGGAACCAAGGGTTCATTGTGATACTGTGGTGTGAGAAATGCAGGCACAGAGAGCTCTGTGGGCTTTGTGCGTACAGGATCAGAGATAAAGACGGATACAAGGTTTGACCTAAGACCTTGAAGAAGGCTTAGAGAATTACAGCATTAAAGTGAAACAGACATGAAACAAGAATATAAGTTTGTAGTTTAAGTAAAAATATACAGAAATATGTATTATATAAGCCAAGCAATATGTTAAGTAAGACAGTGAAAGATATTAAAGTTTAGCAGTAGAACCTGTTATAAAGTTAGCTAAAAGTTTAAGACATATCAATCTAAGTTTGTGAAATGTTATATGGTTGGTTAAAAATGACGCATTGCAGCAAAGCCATGAAATGCAAAGCAATTAATGATTGGTATAAAAAGACACTAGCAAGCTTTGTAGAAGTATTTGATTGGCTGAACAATTATATAAGGCATTGTAACTAAGAATTAGGTGGCTTGTGATATTATGGCGTTGGATCTAACACCTTTCATGTCTCACCCTTTGATGAGGCTGATGCCGTGAGGCAATAAACCATCTTTTACAACATCTCTCGTAATATTTCCATCCCATTACTGTGGTACAGAGGAGAGCCCTGTGACACTGCAAGGCCTCATGGGAGCAAGGGACCATTGTGACACTGTGGAGCCCCATGGAAACAAGAGGCCAGTGTGACACAGCTGGGCCTCATGGAACCAAGGATCCAATATGACACTACCATTGTGACACTGAGGTCCCATGGAAACAAGGGCCACTGTGACACTGCGGGGCCCACGGATCCAAGGGAACAGGTAACAGGTCTGGTTGGCTCGGCCTGACTGGTCCAACTGCCCTTGGCATGTGCAGTGAGGAGAAAACAAAGGATTGTAAACGATTCAATGTGAATCAAGCAAAAGCCATTTATTTTGCCTGTAAACATGGTTTATATTTACTTCCTCTCATGGATTACACAGTCACACATTATTTCATTGGTAGCTCTGCTTTGTCTGTGCATCTCTCGATTGGTAGCTCCACTTTGTCCACGAGGCAGGCACGCATCTTTTTCTTAATCTAACTGGTTGATATCATAAGTGTCATTTTACTCTGGTTGACAGCCCTGTGTTTGTCAGCAACTTTCAGCTTCTTCTTTCTTCTTGCAATATCAGCTTTTTTATCCACTGAGATAACCTCATTCAGAAGGTTAGGCTGGTTCATTTAGGACATGTCCGTTCTCCTGTAAATATGATCCTATAATTCCCCTTCTTTTTTGAACCAGCCAAACCTTCTTTATAGCATTTTCAATCATGTTCATAATTCCCTAAGTATACCTGGCACAATCATTAATAACAACACTATTACAATCAACACAGTATGTGCCTGGATGAGAATATCTATCAACCATCCAGCAATTCCCCAGCCTTTAAGCCATTCTCACAATCCTCCATCAGACACTGTTAACTTTTTCATATTCTCTTTCAATTGTGCCAGTTTCCTGTGAACTGATTCTTAGTGATCGGAAAGTTTCATACAGCATATTTCTTGAAAATCCTCACACCCTCATCCTTGAGCTAACACAGAAAAGTCAATAGCTGCTCTATTTTGTAAAGTTGCCTGCCTTATGCTATCTACATCTGTCAAAAGCAGTGATATCACTTCAGAGACTAAGTTAATTTGTTTAGCGGTCCAACATCCTAAGTTGTTGAGCGTCGTAAGTGCCTTTCCTGATGCAATTTGGGGTAAAAACAGAGTTTAGAGCATGTACAGATTCATCCCAAAACTGTACTGTATCTTCACAGTGTGGGCCTAACTGATTTACATCTCTCTTTCTCCTTGCATTTTGTGCAACATTCCATATCATGTGATTCAGTAAGTGCTTATGGTCTGACCTAAGCATGATTAATTTTCCAATAGAACAAGTCTGCCTACCAGGTTACTTGGAATTCCAGCCCAGGCCCTATCTCCTCAAATCAAAAAGATTCCGTTGGGTAATTTTAATCCCTGTGTATTGCTGTCCCACACATTGCTTTATACCTTGTTTCTGGGGCAATAGCTCTTAGAATCATGCCTTCTGTGTCTATAAAGTACACTGCTAGGCTGTACAGAAACTTTACTGACTTGCTATTGCCTTAGCTGCTCTGCCTTTGTGCATTGCCTTTAATGCCAGACATCCATCCTTTGGCCACAAAGATCCTAAAATAATTTAATTTTTGTGGCTCAATCCCTGTATGATTCAATTGCATTATTATTTGTCCCATCCAGCAGGAATTCCCATCAATCTCAGGTTTCAGAGTTTGGCATGTTGCATTAGCTTGAGTCAGATTCATTGTTGCCCATGTTTTTTTTACCAGGTCCCTAAATTGTGTAGCCTCAAACCATGGCACCCCAATCAGACACGTCCTAAAAGGATCCCTGGGGTGGCCATAGATAAGGATTGCTGTCCTGCCTGGTTGGCAAATGTGAACCATATATTTTCCCTAAAATTAATTTGCACTGCTGGATATCCATTAGTTACTGTTACCCATAGCTCACTCAAGAGCATCCTTAGCTTCCCATTGATTAACCACATTTTTGCAGCTTGTTGATTTCACTTAATAATGAATTGGAATCTGAATATACTAGCCACACTGCTTGGTTAGGGTTATTGCATCTTTAGCTAAACTCCCTGTAGCATGGGCTCAAATCAATGTTCTTATCCTTGGGATTCTTGGATGCTTGTGCATTGTTACAATTAGTAATTCAATAACTTGCTCTGCTACCTCCAATTCCTTTGTAATACACATTCTACATAAGGTACAAATCAAAAATTGACTATGCTTTTACCATTGCTTTTTACACCCTTCACACTGATACAAAATCCAACAAGTACATTTGCAATTGTCCCTGCAATTAAATAGACTCATTTAACTTCTGGCTGGCTGGTCCCTGGTGTCGTGCTTTTACCAGTTATCCACAGTCTCACCCATTTTGCTGGGATCCACCTAGTGCCAGAACCACAAGTGAAACATTTTAAACCTGTCGTTGGATACTACTTGGAACCTGGGAAAAAGCAGCCTTGAGGCCTTGCCCTTCTCAGGCCTTTACAAGATCAAGGAATTATAACAATGACTATATCTCACCTGCAGGGGCATGAGAGACGTGATGTTTTGCTTAAAGCATGTTTTCAAAGAGGTGTTGCCTTCTTTGACCAATGAGGATTTTTTATTTTGTTTTTCACGTACTACCCTATGCATATGTGTAGTGTTTCTTTAAATAAAGCTCTCTTTCTCTCTTGCTTCTCCATTACATGAGGAACTATGTTGCATTATCCTTTTCACTGCTCCTATAGCCTTAAAATGCAACATGGACCTCGGTCACTATTTCCTTCTTGGATCAACAGTTTAACAGCCACAGCAAATGCAGTAGCCGTGTATCTTTTTCCATAGCTTTTTCCTCAGCTGTGCCTGCTCTGGAGTAAGCCTCAATCATTTCCACCAAGGTCACAGTTCTTGGCAGAGCCTGCAACAATGTCTTACAAGATGGATTAGCATTTTCTACAGCCAAGGTCATAAGCAAGGCTTCTCTTACAGAGTCACAAAGCGGAGCTTTTTCTAAAGCATTTTTCAGCCTATCTATGAACTGCATGTATGGCTCTTCAATATCTTGCTGAATTTTCACATAAGAGGGAGTCAGTTTCCCAGCCTCTGATAATGTTTTTAAAGCTTCTCTTGCTAGATCTTGTCACTGCCGTAAAGCTTCTAAGTGCAGTCATGCTTGTACTTGTGCATCGGCAAAGGATCCCTGACCTAGTAACACATGTTCAGAAATTCCCCTTAACAGATGCCCATCATTCCTTTCCAGATTGCTAACTGCGGCAATGTGACACAAATCAGACCACCTTGTCCACCATATCAACTCTTGCATAGGTGTTAATATCAGTCTAGCTATCTGCCTGCAATCAAAAGGAGTTCAGTGTGATCCAGGAAAAACATGACTGTGTATAGGAGGAGATTAACCCATACTGCAAAGCTGACTGTCCAGCTTCTTTAATAATTTTCTATTCTAGTGTGAACCATGTATTTGGATGCCTTTATCCTTTCCCATCACTCTCCCCCTGAGTTGTACCAGATATACCATTGGAATAAATTCATACTCAATTATTGCATCCTTTATCAGTCCTTTCCAATCTTGGAATCATCGTTGTCCCTGGCTCCATCCATCTTTGTGTTGTAAGTCCCTGTCAGCTGATCCATGGCTGCCATGTCATCTTGTATGAATTGCTCATGCAGTTTTGTTGTTGTTCCAACTCCTGCCATTTCTTAAATAATTCCAGTGCCCAAAAGATTGATCACTCATCACCTGCTGAGTACACTGGCCAGCGGGGATGGCGGAGTTGGTGGAGGGAGTGGTGGGTACAGGCAGCGAGTGCGAGGGGCAGGTTGTGGTGGAGGGATTGCAGCTCCCTGTCCCTCAGGCTCAATTTCCATTGGCTCATTTTGTGCTGAGCTTGGTGCCTCTGAGGGTTAAAAACGCCTGGGTCCTATGCTGGAGAAAAGTTCTGTAGTGTCTGTGACCCTCCTCCTTTTGCTTCTTCCAGTGGGGGTGCTGATGGAGGAGCAAAGGAAGGAATGCCAGGGTCATTGTCAAATACTTTTGTCAAATACAAGTTCAGCCCTGGAGCAGCAAATGCTCCAGGGCAGCACTGCATTCTACCTTCATTTCCTGGATTACAGCAATTACCAGTTTCCAAGTTGTTGCTTGTTCTTTTGCCTCTTTTGATCCATTACTTACTTCATCCCACAGAAGCTGTCCTATTTGTTCAAATGTCTCTATTTTAAATGCAACATTCACTTTTGCGTTCACTTCAGGGGACACTCGTGTTCCTGCTCCACAATAACAGTTTTCTGAAGATACCCTCACCATATTTAATCCCTCTCTTAGAAAGGATATGGAGGAGAAACTGCATTACTGCACTTTTGTCTTCAGTTAAATTTTGTCCCATCTCCTCCTCCTGGCTGCTCCCCTCACTGGGCACCTGTTCCAACGTACATTAGTCAGTCCCAGGCCATCCTCCAACCTGCCAGTTTCAGTCCCACTGAGCCGTGCTCCAGCCAGGCTCTCCTTCTGGGTTCTTCTGCCACCTTCCTCTGTTTCTGATCACATTAGGGTCACCATCAGAGGAGAGAAGATAAAGGACTGTGCACGATTCAATGTGAATCAAGGAAAAGCCATTCATTTTGCTTCTAAATATTGTTTATATTTACTTCCCTCTTGGATTACACAGTCACACATTAATTCATTGGTAGCTCTGCTTTGTCCATGCATTTCTTGATTGGTAACTCCACTTTGCCTATGAGGCAAGCATGCATCTTTTTCTTAATCTTATTGCTTGATAAGTGTCATTGTATTCGGGTTGACACCTCTATGTTTGTCAGCAACTTTCTGCTTCTTCTTTTTGACACATCAGCTTTTTTATGCCCAGAGATGACCTGATTCAGAAGGTTAGGCTGATTAATTTAGGAAATGTATGTTTTCCTTTCAATATGGTCCTACACTGTGCTGCCCCACTTGTGCCCAGCCCAGCTCTGTGTGGGGCAGAGGGAGAACAAGGGGCAGCTCCCTCCCAGCCCCAGCCCAGGGACCCCTCCAGCCCCAAGGCTTGGGGCACTGTCAGCACCCACTGCTCCAGCCACCGCTTCTGCTGGCACTGACAGCAACACCCAAACTGTGGCTGATCCCGAGGGAGCAGCAGCAGTGCCTGGATCTGATCCCTGACTCTGGGGCAGGGCTGGACAAATGACTCCCCACAGCAGCAGCAGCAGCAGCAGCAGCAGCAGCAGCACATGGAGCTGACTTTCAGCACAGCCCCTGCCACTCTTCCCTCCCGTGTGCAGTGGTGTCACAACAGACCTTGCTTGGTCTAGCCCTCTGCAATCTCTCCCTAGCTTCCGCCACCTTTTCACCCTTTTTAACTCCAAAAGTTTCCCAAAAGAATCACTACCCTGTTATTTAGAGTTAGAGACACAAGAGGGCAGAATTACCTCAGAAACAACAGATCCTCAGGCCTCAAAAAGAACAAAAAATCCTAACCCATTGCAATTACAGTTAATAACACAAGAGGGTAGTGTTACATCAAAGATGTTGCAAAAGTCCACTACAGAAAACATAGAAAACATTACCCAAAATCCAAAATCTCCACCAGCAAAATTTAAATGACAGAAACACAAAACACCTATCACCATATAAAATACTTCCTTCCACTACCTTACAATAAACAACAAGCACAATTTACACACAATATTTCAATTAGGGTTATAGCAGTGAGTTATGCTGTTAATAATACTGATAATACCTTGGGTCCTGTTACAATTACCCCCAAACTTGCTAGCAGCCACCCCATACGGTCAACAGAAACCCCTTTGCCGGCTTCCAAATACCTTCCCCAAACCTGTCAGCTCTAGGTGTCGGATGTCTCCGACACGCTGTTAGTCATGCACAGGCATACCTAGCATCTTACAGGCTTACAGGCTCATCTTACTTTGGGGCCCCCAAAAATTTTAATAAAACATACCTCTAGGCCATACAGGAAAATGTCCCAGGGCGCGCTGGGATGTCCACATCCACTGCGTTCCAGCAGCCAGACAAAGACGTCCTAGTTGGCTCACCAACTGATTTTGGGAATCAGGAATTGACACCGAAATTGTAGAGAGTATGTTTTATTCCCAGCTGGGACACTTGGGGGATATTTCCTCCAAACCATGAGTACCTGCTCAAGACATGTTCCAGGTATAAATGCACATTGATCCCACAAGCCCACACCTCCCTGCCCGCCCATCTCCGCCTTCTCCCGCTTTGTATTATAATTAACTGCCACAGCTCCTGGTGGTCGTGTTCTGTGGTCCTTGGGATGAAGGCTATATGTCTTCCTTGGTGATTGCTGTTTGACCTCTGCTTCTGGGCAGGCACAGTGGAGGTCTGGCTCTTCCTCTGGTCAACTTGTCCCACTCAAAACCACCCATCTGGTCCTGGCTGGTTTCTGGAGCGACTTTCTTTGTTGGGCTTGTATAATACCTAGGTCTTGCTTTGCTGAGATTTCACAATATATCTTATCTTAATGGTTTTTTCCTGGCAACTAAGGTCCTATGTGGTTTGTTACAGACTGTTTCTGCTATGGGTTCTATTTCTTCTCCATTTGCTAAAGCATATTATAGGCTTCTAAAATCCTGAATTTTCAAAACCATATATGTTCCCTGTTTCACTGATTCTGAGGGAGCAGCAGCAGTGTCTGGATCTGATCCCTGACTCTGGGGCAGGGCTGGACAAATGACCCCCACAGCAGCAGCAGCAGCAGCAGCAGCAGCAGCAGCACATGGAGCTGACTTTCAGCACAGCCCCTGCCACTCTTCCCTCCCGTGTGCAGTGGTGTCACAGCAGCCTGGGGCACTTGGGAGCCCCCAGTGCCAGCAGGATCCTAACATGGCAGCCCTGGGCTCCTGGATGTTGTATAGGGAACAGAGGTGGGGACTCCCTGTCCATGTGCAGCTTCCAGATGGAAAAGGCTGCTGTGAGCAGGCAGCTGCAAGGGCAGAGAAAGGAGGGGCTGGAGCCCTTGATCTGTGCCAGTTCCACAGTCCTGGGCAGCAGCCACTGAGCACAGGGGGAACAGAGGGCACAGCAAGAGGGACAAAAGCAGTCAAGGTCAGAGACTGGGAAGAGCCAGAGCTGGGAGCAGGAACAGCTGCTTCATTCAACTCTTGGAGAAAGCTCTTGGCTGGTTCAAAGTGCTGAAAGGTGTGAAGGGCAGAGAGGTGACACCAAACAATGCTCCTGTTTTCACAGCCTCCCCTCTCAGTGTCCCAGAAGGAATTGGATGAACTGTATTCTTCTCTCCGAGTTGCCTCGTTCAGCATGAGCAGCTGAGCACCAGGAGCTGAAGGAGCCGAAGCTTTAGGCTGTAAGAGCTGAGCAAGAGGGGACTTTTTGACCAAAGTAATGCTGCCAACCTGAACCTAACTGAATCCAGCAGATAACATCCTGGAATTTTAGAATCCTCTCTATTGGAAAGGACCTCCAAGCTCATTGAGTCCAGCTGTTCACCCAGCACTCTCAAGCTGTCAGGGTCCACACCACATGCGGAGTCCTGATAAGTTCTTTTAGGGATCTCAAAGTGCAAAACACAGCAGAGGACAAAACCAGCTTACTTTTGCAAAAATGCACCTTTATTTAGTGCCAACCCAATGCGATAGACGGACAGGAAATAAAAAGAGAGAGAGAGAGAGAGAGAGGGGTTTGGGATTATAGCTACCAAGACGGACAGACGATCCTTGTGAAACCAGCCAATAGACGTTCGTTGCCGTCCGGGGAGATCTCAGGGTCTTTAGTTTGAGGATGTCTTTTATAGTCTTTTCCAAAAGCGAGTGGCTTCTGGCCAAAAGGTGGGAAGATTTATGGACTATTGTGTGTGGAGATCGTTGCTCCAAGAAACAGGTGGAAACAGGACGCTACAGCAAGTAGCCTGCTCGAGAGCAGCTCACCATGGCAAGCTCCAGGCACACCAACAGTCCTTGTGACCAGTTCATTGTTCTCACACCTGTGGGAACTTGACTAGCCATAAACCAGTCTGAGAAACCGGTCCTGGTTGAATGGGCACCACCTGAGAACAATCACTTGGCATTCCTCTCATCCCTGGCCAGCGCCTTTAAACTCCAGGGGTCATCTTTAGGCCTCAAGCGAGGGTCGTTGTGCAGAACAAATGAGAGGCTTTCAGATGGAGTCTTATACAAGCCCAGCACTACAGCACATCCCTGAAGTGCCAAGGCCTGGACAACTGGCCCTGAGCCAAAGGTGACCTCTGAATGAACCTTCCAAACAAAGGTTATCTTTGTATCCACTAATTAAATATGCATGGTCATTAGTACTGTCATAGATGTATCCACTCATTAGTAAAACATGTATTGACCTTTCTGTATTTAGAAAGTGGACAAGGCCATGAAATCCAACATCTGGCCTTGTTTGGGGGTGTATGGTCAAAGTCAGCTCCCTTGGTTCCTCCTTGAGCCCTGGCCAGGCTTTGGGAGTGACCCAAGGGCAGAATGAAACCAGCTGTTCCTGCACTAGGAGTGCTGTCAGTTTGTTTATTCAGCACTGTCAGAGCTGGGCCCTCTCACAGCGGGGTTGGAAGCCTCACCTGTGGCTGGAGGCACCTGCAGGAATTCCCAGTGTCCGGGAGTGGCTCTGCAGTCCTTGGCTGTGACAGCTTCCCCCAGCTGATGTGTGCACCTGGGGGATGGCAAAGCCTGAGGGGAACTGCTGCTGTCTCTTTGTTAATCACTGCAGCAATCTTTGGTAGTGATGGTTGGGTGCATTGCTGAGCTTCTCCTTTTGGGATCCTTTGCTGCTCTGAACTACAGTAAATGACACTGATTCCTGAACTTGGTGTCTGTGTCTCTGCTGCTGACCCCAGCACGGTAAAACAAAGTTGGTGTAGGCTGGCTAGATCACCACAAAATGTTAATTTTTAAATGTAAATGTAAGGAATCAGTCCTGTCCTAAATTCCCAGGTATAGGGAAAACCTTCCCTAGAGTTTCCTGGCTCTGGAGTGGGCTGAGCTCAGAGCACTGTGAGAGCAATGGGGAAGCCAGATGAAAGAAGCTGAACCATATTAAAATATGGAAAAATGAAAAGAACTTGTGTGATGGCCCCTGACAGAGCCACCCCAGAGGCTGCAGGGCTCGACCTTAGCATTAAAATAGTTAGGATAAAATCAGAAGCAAATGAGAGTGATCAATACCAGAACAGAATTCAGATTCTCCAGGACACTTTGGTTTGATAAATTCTCACTCGAGCTTGGCCTTGAAGTGTTCATGTCTTGGGAGGAGTAATTGGTGCAGATTATCAAGGAGAAATAAAAGTAATTCTGTTGAACAAGAGTGAACAATTGGATTATTCAACCCCATGGCAGAGTAGCACCATTCTTGATATTACAGATTTTAAAACTGTGGAAAAGAACATCCACATTAAATCTCTGCTGTTCATGAAGATAAAGATTTTGAATGAACCAGTCCTATAATGCAGCCAGAGTGTGGGTGCAGAGGCCAAATGAATCTCCTAAAACCAGCTGAAGGAACAGCTCTGGGAAAGACAACACTGTTTGAATCCTGAACCCTGGATGAGAAGGATGGGAATATGTCCCTGCAGCCAAGTGTTCTGTGCCAGAACAAGTGGATGTTCTGGGGATATTGTTTTACACTCCCTGTTTTGTCCCAACAGCTCTTTGGAAAATGCTCTGATCCATGGGGCTCCATGTGAAGGCTGATGTGACACTGAGGCACTTCCACAGAATTCCATCCAGGAGCCTGGGGTGCCCTCAGGGACTGGGACCCAGCACCTCTCCAGCTGGAGGGAAAGGACCCACCAAGCCTTGTCACCCACAGACAGCGTGGGAAAGCTGAACAGCAAAGGACCTTGGGGCATTATTCTGGAATTAAACAGGTGTCAGCTCTGTGGACAACAGAATTATTGTTCCTAACCCAAATGTGGTTGAAGAAAAAGAATGAAAAACCTCGTCATTAATCTCTACTGATGCCTGTAAATTTTATCTTGATAGTCAGCCAGGATTTTTGTTTGCCAGAAACAGCTCTAGAGTTTTACCAAGGATTAGTCATGAAAATGGTCATGAAAAAGTGAAGATAAAAGTACACAGAGTACTCTAACTAATTGCTGAGTATGTTCTCAACCAGAGGGAAATCAAGTCTGAGTCACAGTTTGTCATGTTTGTCATGGTTTGCTTTTAAAATGAGCCCCATGGTGCATTTGGTGCTGAGCCCTTGAACCTCAGGGCCTGAGAGGAGATTGCACAAACCTTTCCAGGAGTCCAAGTCAGAAGAAAACCCAAAATGTCTCAAAGCATTAATGGGTCCCACTGAGGTCCATCCCCAACACAGGCTCCTCATGGACTCCTTGGAGGAGAGAATGGGAGGTCATGATTGCACAAAAACTTCTCAGAGACTCAGAGAAGAAAGGAAAAAGGAAAATACATTAAAATCTGAAGCACCTAGAGGCATTGAGCACCAGTGAGTGTTGTTACTGACAAAGGCTCTCAAGAGACTAATTAAAGCAGATAACTGGAGGCCATGATTGCACAAAGCTCTCAGAGACTCCAAGGCAAAAGCAAAACCCAAAGTCCTTTGAAAAACCTGCAGTCCCTGGGAGCATGAAGGAGCCCCCAGGGCCATTCCTGACCAAGGCTCCCCAGGGACTGGTCCCAGCAGATCCCTGAGGCCACTGGGATGTGGGGGGATGCTGAGGCAGGACAAGGGGTGACAGTGGCCAGCCTTGCTGGGGCTGTGCCAGGAGGCCCCAGTGCCTCAGGACAAGGTGTCTCCTCAGAGCCCTTGGTGGCACAGACCCTGCTGTGCCCCAGGGCACCAAGACTTGGCTTCTCTTTGTCCCCACCTGTCATCTCTGCCTCCAATTTCCTGCTCTAACTGGAACCTGGGGACTTTTCTCAGTTGTGTCCTCAGTGGGACCCATGAATGGTATCAGAAACTTTGGAGTTTGATTCTGAATGAATTCTTGAGAGGTTTCCTAACAAACCATGGATCTGCCTTGATTTCCTTCTGGTCTGGTGCAGTTCATCAGGAAGGTTTTCAACTCCAGTTATGGAGAAATACTTCAAAGAGCTTCTAAGAAATATACATTCCTATTTTAAAGGGTGTATTTTATACTGTTGTCTTTAGAGCAGAGCTGATTGCAGCATTCTGTGATTGATATTGATCCAGGGTCTCTCCTCAGGAGGTCTGGCCTGCTCAGAGAAGCTGTGCCTTGAGTTCTGACCCAGTGTGGACAACCTTGCTCCACATTCCCCAACCCCATCCTGTCTGTCCTCCCTCACCTGGGACCTGCTTTGCTTGGAGAACTGGGCTGCACTCAGGCAAAGAGATGTTTTCTTTTGTTTTTTTTTTTTAGCAATGTACAACTCCTAATTTTCCCACTGCAAACAGACACACTCCTCAGGTGTGTGCCAGCCCCAGATGCCACCAAGGAGGTTCAGGCCGAGGATCGGTGCTTTGAGGGTGCTGCCTGGAGTCGGCGCCATCTTTCCCTTCTGCCTCTAACTCCCGTCATGCCCCATGGCCCCTTGAGCTCCATTGGAACTGGGACTACAATGCCCGTCATGCCCCGCGCTCCACAGAACCCTGGAATCCCCCCATGTATCCCATAAATGTCCCCAGACCCTCAAGGATCCCTAAGTGCCCCTCTGCTCCCATTTGGGAATCCCTAAAAGCATCCCCAGGTCCCCTGAATGCTCCCAACACCATAAATGCTCCTTACAGCAACTTCCACAAATTGATCATTTCTCATTCCCCGTGAGCTCAGAGCAGCTCATAACCCAATCACGTGCCTAAAATTCCTGCTGTGCCCCACGCCCTAAAAGGGCCTGGTTTGAGCTCCCCAAGCTCCCCCTAAGTGCTCCCGAACCATATATGTTCCACTTGGAGGACTTGAAGTCGCGGCTCGGACAGAAAGGTGTCCTCCAAGTGCCCTCCTGGAACCCCCCCCAAATGCCCCATCTGAGCCACTTCTGGAACTACAGCTCCCAGCAGGCTTCACAGTTCCGTAGAGTGCTGGTCGAGCCGAGACTTCATCTCCCATCATGCCCCGCGCCCCAAGGAGAGACATTGCAGCTGTGCCTTGGACTCCCATGATGCTCCACAGCTCTATTCAACCATAAATATACCTGCGCCTACAACTCCCATCACCCCCCGCGCCCCAGAGAGCCCCGTTAGAACTCCCCAAGTGCCCGCCCAGAACCCGAAGGGCCCCAGATTCCCCTCCCTGACCTCCAAGTGCCCCCCTGGACATTCAAGTGCCACTCTGAAGCCCAGACTTTCCCCCAGGATCCCTAAGTTCTCTCTTAGATCCCACTCAATGCCCCCAAGTGTCCTCCCGTCCCTCACCCTCATTCTAAATTATTTACCTAGACCATAAACTGCCCCGAATGTGCCCCAGAAATGTCTCCCTGGATAGGAAATGCCCACCTTGACCCTGTCTGAGAAAATGATGATAAAAAAGAAGACAAAATAACTACAAATATTATGAATTTTCTTAAAGGGAGAGAAATAAGTAACCAATACAGCTTAATTAATGAAGGGAATTGTGTTACTTGGAACCAATGATCAAAATTTTTTTGGCTGCTAATAATGTATATTTTTAAGTATAAATACAAAATTTAGGGTTTAAAAATATAGAAAAGTATTATTATAAATCAGAATTAATTACAACTTTTCACGAATTACATTTTATTATATATTACACTTTATTGATCTTCTGTTACCCAGTTTCATTTACCAGCAAACCTACAGTTTGTTTGTAAAGGCAAATCTCTTTTCCCATTCATCAATCAGTGTAATCTCTCCCATTGTTTCTTTTATCTCTAGGTGCTAACTTTATCTACGATCATATCTACAGCTTGTTTGTAAAGACAAATGCAACATTCCTCTCAGCCCCAAAACCCCCAAAAATCGCCCCAAAAATCCCCGAAAAATATCGCCCTGAAAGCGGTGAAAAGTCCCAAAATCGGCCCGAAAAACTCGAAATTTGGGGAATGAGGGTTAAAAATGGGAATGTGGATCCTGGAAGGGAAAATTTGGGAGCAAAACCCGAGAATTTGGAGCTAAAAATGGGAAATTTGGGGCTAAAAATGGAAATTTAGGGCAAAAAGGGAGAATTTGGGGTGGAAAAGCAGAACTTGGGTCCTGGAAGGGAGAATTTGGGTGCAAAAAGGGGGAATTTGGGTCCTGGACGGAAGAATTGGAGGGCAAAAAAGGGAAATTTGGGGCTAAAATGAGAAACTGAGGAGCAAAATTTGGGCAAAACCCTGAGAATTTTGGGGCCGGAATGGAGAATTTTGAGTCCTGGAAGGGAATTTGGGAGCAATAAAAGGGAAAATTGGGGTCCTGAAAGAGACAATTGAAGGCCAAAAGGGAAAATTTTGGGGCCCAGATGGGAACTTTGGGTGTAAAATAAGGAATTTTGGTCATGGAAGGAGAATTTAAGGCTAAAAATGGAAATTTGGGGCTAAAAAGGAAAATTTTGGGGTCCAAAAAGCAAAATTTGGGGACAAAAGGAAAATTTGGGGTCCTGAAAGAAATTTGGTTCCAAAATGGATTTTGGGCAAAAGGAAATTTGGGGTGAAAAGAGAATTTTGGGGTACTGAAAGGAGAATTGGGGATTAAAAATGGGAGTTTGCATTCCAAAAGGAGAATTTGGATTTGAAAAGGGGAGTTTGCATCCAAAAAGGAGAATTTGGGTTTGAAAAGGAAAATTCGGGACCAAGAAAGGAGAATTTGGGTCCTGGAAGGGAAATGTGGGTCCTGGAA
>JAKWBO010001390.1:0-14631 GCA_034336685.1 Luscinia luscinia
GAGCCTCTGGTTTTCAGGAGGACAATTCTGGGAGCCTCTGGTTTTTCAGGACAATCCTGGCAGCACAAACGTCCCTGCCAGCCTCGTGTGCCAGGACAGGATCACCCCGTGCCCCCTGGCAGCCTCCAGAGCTCACTGGGGAAGCTTTGGCAGCTCCCAGGGATCCTCAAGGCACCAGCTGAGGCTCTGCTGAGAAGGAACCCCACAAACCCCCCAGATCCGGGGCAGGATTTTGGCTTTTGGCACCGAGTCCCTCCCAGCTGAGGGAGCCTGGCCCTTTGCTGCTCCATTTTTGGGGGCACAGCTCCCTGAGCTGTTCCTGCAGCCCCCAGAGCCTGGAGATGCCGTGCCCTGCCCCACACCCGGGTTTGGGGCAGGAATTGGAGCCCTGGAGCAGCTCAGGCTCTTCCTCGGCATCCCCATCCCAGAGAGGGAAGAACCCGGCGTTTGCTGTGCCTGGAGCAGCTCAGGCTCTTCCCTCGCCATCCCCATCCCAGGGAGGGAAGAACCCGGCGTTTTCCTGCCTGGAGCTGCTCAGGCTCTTCCTCGGCATCCCCATCCCAATGAGGGAAGAACTCGGCGTTTTCCTGCCTGGAGCTGCTCAGGCTCTTCCCTCGGCATCCCCCATCCCAGGGAGGGAAGAACCCGGCGTTTGCTGTGCCTGGAGCTGCTCAGGCTCTCCCTCGGCATCCCCCATCCCAGGGAGGGAAGAACCCGGCGTTTTCCTGCCTGGAGCTGCTCAGGCTCTCCTCGGCATCCCCCACCCCAGGGAGGGAAGAACCCGGCGTTTTCCTGCCTGGAGCAGCTCAGGGCTCTTTCCTCGGCATCCCCATCCCAGGGAGGGAAGAACCCGGCGTTTGCTGTGCCTGGAGCTGCTCAGGGCTCTCCCTCGCCATCCCCATCCCAGGGAGGGGAAGAACCCGGCGTTTGCTGTGCCTGGAGCAGCTCAGGGCTCTTCCTCGGCATCCCCATCCCAGGGAGGGAAGAACCCGGCGTTTGCTGTGCCTGGAGCTGACAGGGCTCTTCCCTCGGCATCCCCACCCCAGGGAGGGAAGAACCCGGCGTTTGCTGTGCCTGGAGCTGACAGGGCTCTTCCCTCGGCATCCCCACCCCAGGAGGGAAGAACCCGGCGTTTGCTGTGCCTGGAGCTGACAGGGCTCTTCCCTCGGCATCCCCATCCCAGGGAGGGAAGAACCCGGCGTTTGCTGTGCCTGGAGCTGCTCAGGCTCTCCCTCGCCATCCCCATCCCAGGGAGGGAAGAACCCGGCGTTTTCCTGCCTGGAGCTGCTCAGGCTCTCCCTCGGCATCCCCATCCCAGGGAGGGAAGAACCCGGCGTTTGCTGTTCCTGGAGCTGACAGAGCTCTTCCCTCGGCATCCCCATCCCAGGGAGGGAAGAACCCGGCGTTTGCTGTGCCTGGAGCTGCTCAGGGCTCTTCCCTCGGCATCCCCATCCCAGGGAGGGAAGAACCCGGCGTTTTCCTGCCTGGAGCAGCCCCTAGACCTGGAACACCTGGAACTGCTCGTGGGCAGGGGCCGGGGGCTGCAGGGGGACCCCAGCTCCTTCTCCTCGGCCTCCCACAGGTTGTCGTAGCTGAAGTCGCTCTGGAAGCTCTGGAGCTCGGCGTAGTCGTGGGAGGAGCCCGAGTCCCGGCAGGGACAGGGGGCGCCTGCCAGCTCACAGGGGCACAGCTGCGGGGACACCGGGCGCGGGGACACGGTCAGGGACAGCACGGGGGTGGGGGAGAGTCACAGAGCAGGGGAGAGAGGAGGAGATCCTCGGGGTGGAAGGGGAAGGCAGGACAGGTGACACAGCATGGGACAGGTGACACGGGACAGGTGGCACAGGTATGGGACAGGTGACACGGGACAGGTGACACAGTATGGGACAGGTGATGTGGGACAGGTGACAAAGGTACAGGACAGGTAGCACAGGACAGGGGACACAGGTATGGGACAGGTGACATGGGACAGGTGACACAGGCATGGGGCAGGTGACACAGGACTGGTGGCACAGGACAGGTGGCACAGGACAGGTGGCACAGGTATGGGACAGGTGACACAGGACAGGTGACACGGGACAGGTGGCACAGGCATGGGACAGGTAACACAGGACAGAGGACATAGGAAAGGTGGCAGAGGCACAGGTGACATAGGACAGGTAACACAGGACAAATGACACAGGCATGGGACAGGTAACACAGGTATGGGACAGGTGACACAGGACAGGTGACACAGACACGGGACAGGTGACACAGGACAGGTGACACCGGCATGGGGCAGGTAACATAGGACAGGTGGCACAGGACAGGTGGCAGAGGCACAGGTGACATAGGACAGGTAACACAGGACAAATGACACAGGCATGGGACAGATAACACAGGTATGGGACAGGTGACACAGGACAGGTGACAGACACGGGACAGGTGACACAGGACAGGTGACACAGGTACAGGACAGGTGACACCGGACAGGTGACAAGGAGGGATGAGGGGCGGGGCCCGGCTCTGGGGGATGCTGGTGGATGGCGGAGGCTCTCACCTGGGGGTGCAGCGCAGGGCTCAGGTGTTCCTGAGGCAGGAAGGGCATCTGGGGACAGAGGGGACAGTATGTGAGCGTGGCACAGCCAGGGAGGGTGGCACAGTGCTGTGTGGGTGATGCTGTGTGGTGATGCTGTGTGGGGTGATGCTGAGCAGGGCCCCTGGCACTGCACCTCAGCCCTGGGGTGTGATGCTGTATGGGGTGATGCTTTGTGGATGATGCTGTGTGGGTGATGCTCTATAGGATGATGCTCTATAGGGTGATGCTCTATAGGGTGATGCTCTGTAGGGTGATGCTCTGTAGGGTGATGCTCTGTAGGGTGATGCTGTGTGGGTGATGCTGAGCAGGGCCCCTGGCCCCTGGCACTGCACCTCAGCCCTGGGGTGTGATGCTGTGTGGGTGATGACTCTATAGGGTGATGCTGTGTAGGTGATGCTGTGTGGGTGATGCTGTGTGGGTGATGCTCTATAGGGTGATGCTGTGTGGGTGATGCTGTGTGGGTGATGCTCTATGGGGTGATGCTGTGTAGGTGATGCTGTGTAGGTGATGCTCTATGGGGTGATGCTCTATGGGGTGATGCTCTATGGGTGATGCTGAGCAGGGCCCTGGCCCCTGGCACTGCACCTCAGCCCTGGGGTGTGATGCTGTGGGGTGATGCTCTGTAGGGTGATGCTGTGTAGGTGATGCTGTGTAGGTGATGCTCTATGGGGTGATGCTCTATGGGGTGATGCTCTATAGGGGTGATGCTGAGCAGGGCCCTGGCCCTGGCACTGCACCTCAACCCTGGGGTGTGATGCTGTAGGGTGATGCTCTATAGGATGATGCTGTGTAGGTGATGCTGTGTGGTGATGCTCTATAGGGTGATGCTCTATAGGGTGATGCTCTGTAGGTGATGCTCTGTAGGGTGATGCTGTGTGGGTGATGCTGAGCAGGGCCCCGGCCCTGGCACTGCACCTCAGCCCTGGGGTGTGATGCTGTGTAGGTGATGCTGTGTAGGTGATGCTCTATAGGATGATGCCTATAGGATGATGCTCTGTGGGTGATGTTCTATAGGGTGATGCTGAGCAGGGCCCCCGGCCCCTGGCACTGCACCTCAGCCCTGGGGCTCTCGGGGATCAGGCTGCAGACGCCTCCTCTCGGGCTCCTGCTGCCCGCTGCTGCGCCCTGCCCTGGCCGTCCCTGGCGCTGCTTCCCCTGCACAGCTCCTGCCCCAGGCTGGGCCAGCCGGGCTGGGCCAGGCTCTGCAACGACAGCACAGCCCTGCAGCGGCCTCTCCTCCACTGGGAGTACTGGGAGTACTGGGAATACACAGCCCAGGCTCGGAATTGTCCTGGAGCTGCCGGTGGAGTGGGGACGGGGATGGGGATGGGGATGGGGATGGGATGGGGATGGGGATGGGGATTGGGATGGGGATGTGGGATGGGGATTGGGATGGGGGATGAGGGATTGGGATGGGATTGGAGGATGGGATTGGGATGGGATTGGGATTGGGATGGATTGGGATGGGATTGGGATGAGGGATGGGATTGAGGATGGGATGGGAGATTGGGATTGGGATTGGGATGGGATTGGGATGCGATTGGGATGGGATTGGATGGGGACTGAGATTCAGGATTGGTATGGGACTGAGATGGGAATGGGAACAGGAATGGGAATGGGAACGGGAATGGGAATGGGAATGGGAATGGGAATGGGATGGAACTGAGAATGGGACTGGAATGGAACTGGGACTGGAACTAGGACTGGTTCTGGGATGGGATGGGACTGGAACTGAGACTGGAATATGACTGGGATGGGATGGGATGGGATGGGATGGGATGGGATGGGATGGGATGGGATGGGATGGGATGGGTGGATAGGACTGGGATGGGATGGGATGGGACTGGGATGGGACTGGATGGACTGATGGACTGATGGGACTGATGGACTGATGGATGGGACTGGGATGGACTGATGGACTGGGATGGGACTGGGATGGGACTGGGACTGGGACTGAACTCAGACTGGGATGGACTGGGACCCCTCAGCAGCCTTTCCTGACAAGCTGAGCCAGGACCAGCCCAGGCTCCAGCCCCACAGGTAGCAGCCTAGCCCCACCCCAGGGGACCCCACAGGCAGCCCAGGATTTTGGGGCTCACTACGTGCAGAGGCTGGGAGTAGCCAGGGAGAGGGGCTCCTCGGGGGGCAGGAAGCAGTGGCCGTCAGGCAGGGAGCCACTGGCCTGGGACAGCTGGGTCAGCGTGGTCACTCTGCCTCCGGACGCCCAGGAGCTGGTCCGGCCGTCCGAAGCTCAGGGACCCCTCCCAGTGCTGGGGAACTGCAGGGGACAGGGACAGCCTTGGGGACAGGAATGGCCTTGGGGACAGGAACGGTGTTGGGGACAGGAATGGCCTTGGGGACACAGACAGCTTTGGGGACAGGAATGGATTTGGGACAGGGACAGCCTTGGGACAGGAATGGCCTTGTGGGACAGGACCTGGCCTTGGGGACAGGGATGGCCTTGGGGACAGGAACGGTGTTGGGGACAGGAATGGCCTGGGGACAGGGACAGCCTTGGGGACACGGACAGTCTTGGGGACAGGTAAAGCCTTGGGGACAGGTAAAGCCTTGGGGACAGGAATGGCCTTGGGGACAGGAATGGCCTTGGGGACAGGGACAGCCCTGGGGACAGGGACAGCCCTGGGGACAGGAATGGCCTTGGGGACAGGGACAGCCTTGGGGACACAGACAGCCTTGGGGACAGGAACAGATCTTGGGGACACAGACAGCCTTGGGGACAGGAATGGCCTTGGGGACAGGAATGGATTTGGGGACAGGACAGCCTTGGGGACAGGGACAGCCTTGGGGACAGGAATGGCCTTGGGGACAGGGACAGCCTAGGGGACACGGACCACCTTGGGGACAGAAAGTGGTTTTGGGGACAGAGACGGCCTTAGGGACATGGAAATGGCTTTGGGGACAGGAATGGATTTGGGGACAGGGACAGCCCTGGGGACAGGACAGCCCTGGGGACAGGAAATGGTTTTGGGGACAGGGACAGCCTTGGGGACAAGGAATGGCCTTGGGGACAGGAATGGCTTTGGGGACAGGAATGGCCTTGGGGATAGGGACAGCCCTGGGGACAGGGAGCCTTGGGGACAGGGAAAGCCTTGGGGACAGAAATGGATTTGTGGATCAGGACAGCCTTGTGGGACATGGAAAGTCCTTGGGGACAGGAATGGATTTGGGAACACAGACAGCCTTGGGGACAGGAATGGCCTTGGGGACAGGAATGGCCTTGGGGACAGGGACAGCCCTGGGGACAGCAATGCCTTGGGAACAGGAATAGATTTGGGGCACAGACCACCTTGGGGACAGAAATGGTCTTTGGGGACAGAGACGGCCTTAGGGACAGGAATGGCCTTTGGGGACAGGAATGGCCTTAGGGACAGGAATGGCTTTGGGGACAGGAATGGATTTGGGGACAGGGACAGCCTTGGGGACAGGGATGGCCTTGGGGACAGGGACGGCCTTAGGGACAGGGACGGCCTTGGGGACAGCAATGGCCTTGGGAACAGGAATAGACTTGGGGACACAGACAGCCTTGGGAACAGGGACAGCCTTGGGGACACAGACCACCCTTGGGGACAGAAATGGTTTTGGGGACAGAGACGGCCTTAGGGACAGGAATGGCCTTGGGGACAGGAATGGCCTTGGGGACAGGAATGGATTTGGGGACAGGGACAGCCTTGGGGACAGGGACAGCCTTGGGAACAGGAACACCCTTGGGGACAGGGACGGCCCTGGGGACAGGAATGGCTTTGGGGACAGGAATGGCCCTGGGGACACAGGACAGCCCTGGGGACAGGGACAGCCCTGGGGACATGCCCTGGCCGTGCCCAGCCTCTGCTTTTGACTCCACTCGCTGCCATTTGTGCCTGCACAACGCTTTCAGTAATTCCGGCACCCAGCCCCACCCCAGCGGGCACAGGGGCGCCCGCTCCTGGCAGGAATCACGGAATATTCCCACTGGGAATCCTTCCACGAGCCCGAACCCCAAATTTCTGCCCTTGTGCCAGAGCCCAGCCTCTGCTCGGAAGGATTTCGATGCCCGTCCGAGGCTTTAAGCGATCCGCAGCGCTCGGAGCTGTGCCACCGCGGTGTCGCGCACAGGGGACAGCCCCGTGTCCCCGCCCCAGGCTCAGCCCCTCACCTGGCCGGGTGCGGCAGCCTGCAGCCCGAGAAGCTCTCGGAGCCCGACAGGGAGGAGTCGGCGCTGCGGAACTGCGCCGTTTTCAGGCAGTAGAGCCACTCCTGGTAATCCTGGTAGCTGCGACAGGTCACTCGGATGGAATTTATCAGCCGGCCTGGGAAAACATCCCCAGCCCCGCGCTGATCCCGCAGGAACCCTCGGGAACGCCCCTGCTCCATCCCACCCGCATTCCCCGATCTGCAGGGGTGGGGGAGGGAATGCTCTGCCCTCAGAGCACACACAGATCCCAAATTTCCCAGCAGGGCAGTTTGGGGAGACACCAGGAAGGTGCTGGGAAATGGAATAGGGAAGAGCTGAGCTGCTTCCTGGGCTGGGAAATGGTTTGGGAAGAGTCAGACTGTTCCCCGTGCTGGGAAATGGAATTGGGAAGAGCTGAGCTGCTTCTCTGGGCTGGGAAATGGAATTGGGAAAACCTGAGCTACTTCCCCTGTGCTGGGAAATGGAATTGGGAAGAGCTGAGCTGCTTCCCTGGGCTGGGAAATGGAATTGGGAAGAGCTGAGCTGCTTCCCCTGTGCTGGGAAACGGAATTGGGAAGAGCTGAGCTGCTTCTCTGGGCTGGGAAATGGAATTGGGAAGAGCTGAGCTACTTCCTGTGCTGGGAAATGGGTTTGGGAAGAGCTGAGCTGCTTCCCTGTGCTGGGAAATGGGTTTGGGAAGAGCTGAGCTGGGAAATGGGTTTGGGAAGAGCTGAGCTGCTTCCCTGGGCTGGGAAATGGGTTTGGGAAGAGCTGAGCTGCTTCCTGGGCTGGAAATGGGTTTGGGAAGAGCTGAGCTGCTTCCCGTGCTGGGAAATGGTTTGGGAAGAGCCAGGCTGTTCCCTGGGCTGGGAAATGGGTTTGGAAAGAGCAGAGCTGCTTCCCTGCTGGGAGATCCCTGCTCCAGCTGCCAGCCCTGCCCTTGTGCTGTCCCCAGGCCCCACTGCCAGCCCACAGGAGCACTGGGAAATCTTTTCCCTTTCCATGTGGGTCAAACACCCCTTGGGAGCTGCTGGATTGGTGGCAGCAGGGAGGAGGAGCTGCACCTATCTTTAAATTCCATGGGTTGGTTTTTTTCCTTTACATTTTTAGAGGAACCTCAGCTGGTGCTTTAACAGGAAAAGGACAAAAAATGGGATTGACTTGGGACAATTAATTCCCTGTTAATTCCTCCCCAATTAATAAACTCAGGAGCTGTTCCTGTGCTGATCCTCGGGAACGCCCCTGCTCCATCCCACCCGCATTCCCGATCTGCAGGTGCTGGGGAGGGAATGTCTGCCCTCAGAGCACACCGAGACCCCAAATTTCCCAGCAGGGCAGTTTGGGGAGGCAGCAGCAAGGTGCCACCACAGTCCCGAGCCCCCTGGCTGTGCCAGCTCCACCCACCTTCGATCAGGAAGGAGGTTTTGTCGTTCTCCTCGAAAAGCACCTGGATGGCGTTGAGTGGGAGCCTCCCTGCAGGGCAGAGGGGGGCGGGATGGGGGTCAGCAGAGCTCAGGGGCGAGATGGGGGTCAGCAGAGGGGCGGGATGGGGTCAGCACAGCTCAGGGGCACAGCTGGGGGCAGAGGGGCGGGAGGGGGTCAGCAGAGCTCAGGGGGCACAGCTGGCGGGCAGAGGGGGCGGATGGGGGTCAGCAGAGGGGCGGGATGGGGTCAGCAGAGCTCAGGGGCACAGCGGTAAAGCAGAGGGGTGAGGGGTCAGCAGAGAGCTCAGGGGTGCAGCTGGGGCAGAGGGGTGAGATGGGGGTCAGCAGAGTGATGGGATGTGAGTCAGCAGAGCTCAGGGGTGCAGCCCTGCAAGGACCCTCAGCCAAGGTCTGCTCCAGCAGGAGCAATCCCAGAGAGATTCCTGTCCCCTGCACATCCCAGAGAGTTCCTGAAACCCCTGCACATCCCAGAGATTCCTGTCCCTGCACATCCCAGTGACATTCCATCCCAGCCATTTCCCACCGCAGGAGTGGGGTGAGCCCCATCCCAGCCCTCTTCCCATCGCAGGATTGGGGTGAGCCCCATCCCAGCCCTTTTCCCACTGCAGGAATTGGGGTCAGCCCCATCCCAGACCCATCAGCCCAGCCCTTTTCCCACCACAGGACTAGGGATGAGCTCCATCCCAGTCCCCATTCCCTAGTCCCATCCCAGCCCCTCTTTCCCACCACAGGATTGGGCTGAGCCCCATCCCAGACCCATCCCAGTCCCATCCCATCAGTCCCATCCAGCCCCATCCCAGCCCCATCCCAGCCCTTTTCCTCACCGCAGGACTGGGGTGAGCCCCATCCCAGATCCATCCAGACCCATCCCAGCCCCATCCCAGCCCTTTTCCCACTACAGGAGTGGGGTGAGCTCCATCCCAGACCCCATCCCAGTCCCATCCCAGCCCCATCCCAGCCCCATCCAGCCCATCCAGCCCCATCCCAGCCTCTTTTCCCACTGCAGGACTGGGGTGGAGCCCATCAGCCCATCCCAGCCCCATCCCAGCCCTATTCCCACTACAGGAGTGGGGTGAGCTCCATCCAGCCCCATCCCAGCCCCATCCCAGCCCCATCCCAGCCCTTTTCCACCGCAGGACTGGGGTGAGCCCTATCCCAGTCCCATCCAGCCCCATCCCAGCCCCATCCCAGCCCTTTTCCCACCGCAGGATTGGGTTGAGCTCCATCCAGCCCCATCCCAGCCCTTTTTCCCACCACAGGACTGGGGTGAGCTCCATCCAGCCCCATCCCAGCCCCATCCCAGCCCTTTTCCCACCGCGGACTGGGCGGGGCTGTCCCCCGGCTGCGGGGAAGGTAAGCAGCCCCGGAGGCGGCTCCCGCGCCCCGACACGCCCGTGGAAAAGCCGGTTCCCTGTCCCAGGCTGTGAATCAGCCCGGGCACCGTGGGAAGGGAACACGGCCTGGGAAGGGAACTTCGCACGGGGCGGGTTGGGGTTTCAAAAGAGATGAGCTCATGGGAGAGCCCAGCCCCGTTCCCAGGAGCTGCAAACGCATTCCCCGAAACCAGGCGGTGCCCCAGGCGTGTCCCAGCTGCGGAAAACCTCCCAGAGCTGCCCTGGGATGGGGAGAGCTCTGCCCGGCACGGGAACAACAATGGAACAGTTCCTCTCTCCCGGGAATAACAGTGGAACAATTCCCTCAATCCCGGGAATAACAGAGGTGGAACAATTCCCTCACTCCCGGAATAACAGTGGAACAATTCCTCACTCCCGGGAATAACAGTGGAACAATTCCCTCAATCCCGGGAATAACAATGGAACAATTCCCTCTCTCCCGGGAATAACAGTGGAACAATTCCCTCACTCCCGGGAATAACAGTGGAACAATTCCCTCAATCCCGGGAATAACAATGGAACAATTCCCTCACTCCCGGGAATAACAGTGGAACAATTCCCTCAATCCCGGGAATAACAATGGAACAATTCCCTCTCTCCCGGGAATAACAGTGGAACAATTCCCTCAATCCCGGGAATAACAATGGAACAATTCTCTCACTCCCGGGAATAACAGTGGAATTGAACAATTCCCTCAATCCCGGGAATAACAATGGAATTGAACAATTCCCTCACTTCAAGGAATAACAATGGAATTCAGTAATTCCCTCACTCCTGGGAATAACAATGGATTGGGTAATTCCTCACTCCTGGGAATAACAATGGAATTAGTATATCCCTCACTCCTGGGAATAACAATGGAATTGAGTATATCCCTCACTCCTGGGAATAACAATGGAATTGAGTATATCCCTCACTCCTGGGAATAACAATGGAATTGAGTATATCCCTCACTCCTGGGAATAACAATGGAATTCAATCATTCCCTCATTCCTGGGAATAACAATGGAATTGAACAATTCCCTCACTCCTGGGAAAAACAATGGAGTTCAATCATTCCCTCACTCCCAGGAATTACAATGGAAATTGATAATTCCCTCACTCCCGGGAATAACAATGGAATTCAACAATTCCCTCATTCCCGGGAATAACAATGCAATTGAACAATTCCTTCACTCCTGGGAATAACAATGGAACAATTCCCTCACTCCTGGGAATAACAATGGAATTCATCAATTCCCTCACTCCTGGGAATTACAACGGAATTCAGTAATTCCTCACTCCCGGGAATAACAACGGAATAAGGCTATTCCCTGCTGTCCCCAGGGATATCAATAACAGCGTCCTGCAGGATGTGGAGCAGCCCCCAGCGGGCTCAGAAGCACAGCAGGGGAAGGGCACAGGAGCATCACCATCAACCAGCAGGGCTCCCCAGGTGCCACCGCGGGTGTCACTGTGTGGCTTTAGGGCCATTCCTGAGTGCTCAGTGCTCCTGCCTGTGTCCCCTCGGGTGTCCCCGTCCCTCCCGTGTCCCCTCCTGCGTCCCCTCCCCTCCTGTGTCCCCTCGGGTGTCCCCGTCCCTCTCGTGTCCCCTCCTGCGTCCCCTCCTCCTGTGTCCCCTCGGGTGTCCCCTTCTGTGTCCCTTTCTGTGTCCCCTCTCCTCCTGTGTCCCATCCTCCCTTCTGTGTCCCATCCCTCCTGTGTCTCCTTCTGTGTCCCCTCCTGTGTCCCTCCTCTCCTGCCTCCTTCTGTGTCCTCTCCCTCCTGTGTCCCTTTCTGTGTCCCTCTCCTCCTGTGTCCCCTCCTGTGTCCTGTCCCTCCCTCCTGTGTCCCTGTGTCCCCCTCCTCCTGTGTCCCCTCCTGTGTCCCTTCCCCTCCCATGTCCCCTCCTGTATCCCCGCACCTTCTGTGTCCCTATTCCTCCTGTGTCCCCTCCCTCCCTTCTGTGTCCCCTCCCGTGTCCCCTCCCGTGTCCCCTCCCGTGTCCCCTCCGCACAGCATCAGCTCCCAAGCGCTCCCAGGGCAGGGCCCGGCAGGCACAGCCCCTCGGGGTCACTCTGGAGCGGGAGGGCTGGGATCCCCGCCGGCACAGCCTCCCGCGGGCGGCACGGGAGGGCGAGCTGCTTCCCACGGGGATGTGCCCATCCCCTGCAGCCCTGGTGCCCAGGGTGCCCGGGAGGGTCTCACCTTGAAGCAGAGGCCGTGGGGCTCCTCGGACACGATCACCAGCGTGGAGGGGTAGAGCAGCAGCAGCCGCTCGTGCTGCTCCTGGGGAGAGAGATGGGAGAGGGGTGGGAGCAGCCAGGGCTCGGAGCTGGGGCTGGGCTCTGTGCTTCTGCCACAGCCTGGGCAGGGGAACAGCTGGGCTGGGAAATGGGTTTGGAACAGCTGGGCTGGGAAATGGGTTTGGAACAGCTGGGCTGCTTCCTGGGCTCAGAAATGGATTTGGGAATGCCAGGCTGTTCCCTGGGCTGGGAAACGGAATTGGGAAGAGCCAGGATCCATCAATGCATCAGCAATGCATCCACCCATTTATCATTCACCATCCATCCACCATTCATCCATCATCCATCATCCATCCATCCATCCATCATCCATCCATCATCCATCCATCATCCATCATCCATCCATCCATCCATCCATCCATCCATCCATCCATCATCCATCCATCATCCATCCATCCATCATCCATCCATCCATCCATCCATCATCCATCCATCATCCATCCATCCATCCATCATCCATCCATCCATCATCCATCCATCCATCCATCATCCATCCATCATCCATCCATCATCCATCCATCCATCCATCCATCCATCATCCATCCATCATCCATCCATCCATCCATCCATCCGTCCATCCGTCAATCCGTCGTCCGTCCGTCAGTCCGTCCGTCCATCGTCCGTCGTCCGTCCGTCCGTCCGTCCGTCCGTCCGTCCATCGTCCGTCCGTCGTCCATCATCGTCCGTCATCGTCCATCCATCATCCATCCATCGTCCGTCAGTCCATCCGTCATCCGTCCATCCGTCCGTCCGTCATCCATCCGTCATCCGTCCGTCCGTCCATCCGTCATCCATCATCCGTCCATCCGTCCATCCAATCCGTCCATCCGTCATCCGTCCATCCAGTCCATCCATCCGTCGTCCATCCGTCCGTCCGTCCAGTCCGTCCGTCCATCCGTCATCCATCCGTCCATCAGTCCGATCCATCAGTCCATCCATCCGTCCATCCATCCGTCATCCATCAATCCATCCGTCCATCAGTCCATCAGTCCATCCATCATCATCCAGTCCATCCATCCATCCATCCATCCATCATCCATCCATCATCCATCCATCATCCATCATCCATCCATCATCCATCCATCCATCCATCCACCCATCCATCATCCATCCATCCATCATCCATCCATCCATCATCCATCCATCCATCCCCATCCCCATCCCCTCCTCGCTCCGTGTCTCACCTGGAAGGGCAGGTGCTGCAGCCTCACCCTGGACACACAGGATTTCCCCCAGGGACTGGCGCTGGGTCCCTCTCCAGTCCTGCACGGGCAGGTTCTGCACTGACAGCAGCAGCCTCCTGAGGCCGGGACCGACCTGGGGACAGAGTGACCACAGATGACCACAGTGACCACAGTGGCTGTGGGGACAGAGTACCGACAGTGACCAGAGTGACCACAGTGTCCACAGTGATCACAGTGACCAGAGTGACAGAGTGACAGAGTGACCACAGTGATCACAGAGTGGCCACAGTGACCACAGAGTACAGAGTGACCACAGTGACCACAGAGTGATCCACACTGACCACAAGTGATCACAGTGACCAGAATGACAGAGTGACAGAGTGACCAGTGACCACAGAGTGACCAGAGTGACCACTGACCACTGTGCTCACGCTGACCACAGACACCCTGCCCCCTCCGTCCCCACCTGGGAACACTTTTGTCGGTGTGGCAGGAGCAGGAAAGAATAAATAAAGCTGGGCAGGAGTCACTTTTCCAGCTGGGGTGGACACCACAGCACAGCAGCTGGAAACGCCTCTCCCAGGGGACATTTCTGCGTGTGACAGGTGGGAGGAGTTCAAACTCCCGAGACTGAGGCACAGACACTCTCGGGCCCGTGTCAGGCTCCAAGCCTCCTCCTCCCGATGTTTTGCAAGCCCTGGGTGGTTGCACAGCCCCCAAAAAGCAGTGAGAGCTCCTCTGAGGCCAGACCCAAACTCTGACAACAGAGGCTGTGCTGCTGGTGGCACCCGTGGGTGGCAGCTCCTCCTCCCAGCTGCTCTCAGAACCCCTGCAAGCTCTTCTTGCCCCTTTTTCCCCAGGAAGGCCCCAGAGCGAGATCATCCCGTGGGGGCAGCAGGACACCCACCTGGGGCGGCAGGGGCAGCGCCAGGCTCCCTCCACACAGCTGGATCTGCTTCTCCAGGTGGTAAAGCCACTGCCTGAGCTCGGCCTCCGAGGGGCAGAACACTACCAGGGGGTTCAGCAGGGAGCCCTGGGGGACAGGGGGCAGATCCATCAGAACCAGGCTGAGCTGCCGGGCTGCAGGGCACTCGGGGGTGTGGGGACACCAAAGCCCTGTTGCCACCTCCTGCAGCCTTTCCTGTCACCCCATTCCAGCCCTCGTGCCACCCCCTGCAGCCCTTTAGCCACCCTTTCAGCCCTCCCTGTCACCCCATTCCAGCCTCCCTGTCACCTTTTAGCCATGGCAGAGCTGTCACACTCTGCACTTCCCCACAGGGTGAGGGACACTCTCTGCTCTGCTGTCACTCCCTTCTTGTCCTTGTGCCACCTCCTGCAGCCCTTCCTGTCACCCTCCTTCAGCAGCATGGCAGAGCTGCCACACTCTGCAACAGCCCTCATGGGGTGGGGATCAAAAGCCTGCTGTCACCATCCTGCAGCCCCTTGTGCCACCCTCCAGTCCCCTTTCTGTCACCCTGTTCCAGCCCCTCCCTGTCACCCTGTTCATTCCTCCTGTCACCTCTTCAGCCATGGCAGAGCTGTCACACACTGCACTTCCTCCACAGGCTGAGGGG
>JAKWBO010001391.1:0-14628 GCA_034336685.1 Luscinia luscinia
AGAGGGACATTGGAGGTGCTGCTTGTCCATCAGCAGCCCCAGGATGGGTCAGACCCCAAAATTTGGGATAAGGGGAGATGCTGCTGGAAGTGCTGCTCTCCCAGGATGGAGTCAGACCCCCAAAATTTGGGATAAGGGAGATGCTGCTGGAAGTGCTGCTCTCCCAGGATGGGTCAGAGCCCCAAAACTGGGGCTGGGGGCAGCAGGAATGGGATCATGCCGGGCGGGATCGCACCCCGGCCCTGGGAATAATCGGTTTATTCTCAGCCCATACATTAAACCAACAGAGCCGGGGGGCTCTCCCGCCCGCCGCCGCCCGATCCATCCCCAGGGCCCCTGCGAGAGCCAAAACCGGCCCAGCCGCGACAATTTGGGATTGTGCGAGGCCCTGGGAAGGGCCGGGGGAGCCCGGGGCCGTGTTTTCCCTCGGCCTCATTTTCACCTTCCTGATCCAAGATCAACTAGGCGGCCTGGAGGATTCCTGCCGGACACGAGGCACACAGCGCCCTTGTTCAGAACGCCGGCCATTTGGGGGTTTTTCCTGCTTTTGTTTATTTTTTTTTATTTTCTTTCTTTTTCTTTTTTTTTTTTTTTTGGTCGCCACGTTGAAAAATCCGGGGTTGAAGTCACGGCGGAGTGAGAGGGGTGAGAATTCAGATGGAGGAGAACATCCCCGATCTCAGGGAGGTGGAGTCCCGTGGGGAGCACGGAGGGTGTTCGGCAGTGCCTAAATCCCAAATCCCGGATTTTGGGAATGGGCTGGGCCCAAAGTGTCACACTCCAGCCTGGATAAATCCCCAAATCCCGGATTTTGGGAATGGGCTGGGTCTAAAGTGTCACACTCCAGCCTGGATGAATCCTCAAATCTCAGATTTTGGGAATGGGCTGGGTCCAAAGTATCACACTCCAGCCTGGATGAATCCCAAATCTCAGATTTTGGGAATGGGCTGGTCTAAAGTGTCACACTCCAGCCTGGATAAATCCCCAAATCTCAGATTTTGGGATATGGGCTGGAGTCTAAAGTGTCACACTCCAGCCTGGATAAATCCCAAATCCCAGATTTTGGGAATGGGCTGGAGTCTAAAATGTCACACTCCAGCCCGGATAAATCCCAAATCTCGGATTTTGGGAATGGGCTGGAGTCTAAAGTGTCACACTCCAGCCGGATAAATCCCAAATCTCAGATTTTGGGAATGGGCTGGAGTCTAAAGTGTCACACTCCAGCCCGGATAAATCCCCAAATCCTGGATTTTGGGAATGGGCTGAGTCTAAAGTGTCACACTCCAGCCGGATAAATCCTCAAATCTCAGATTTTGGGTCAGTTTTCCCATTAACTGCAGTGTCACACTCCAGCCTGGATAAATCCCAAATCCCGGATTTTGGGAATGGGCTGGGTCTAAAGTGTCACACTGCCCGGATAAATCCTCAAATCCCGGATTTTGGGAATGGGCTGGGTCTAAGTGTCACACTCCAGCCTGGATAAATCCCCAAATCTCGGATTTTGGGAATGGGCTGGGTCTAAAGTGTCACACTCCAGCCTGGATGAATCCCAAATCTCAGATTTTGGGAATGGGCTGGGTCTAAAGTGTCACACCCAGCCTGATAAATCCCCAAATCCCGGATTTGGGAATGGGCTGGGTCTAACAGTATCCACTCCAGCCCGGATAAATCCCCAAATCTGGATTTTGGGAATGGGCTGGGTCTAAAGTGTCACACTCCAGCCTGGATAAATCCCAAATCTCAGATTTTGGGTGGGCCGGTCTAAAGTGTCACCTCCAGCCTGGATAAATCCCCAAAATTCGGATTTTGGGAATGGGCTGGGTCAAAGTGTCACACTCCAGCCTGGATAAATCCCCAAATCCCAGATTTGGGTGGGTTCCATGGACTGGGTCTGCATTTCACTCTCCAGCCCGGATAAATCCCAAAATCTCAATTTTTGGTGGATTTTCCATTGACTGGCTTGCAGTGTCACCCTCCCAGCCAGGATAAATCCCTAAATCCAACATTTTCGGTGGATTTTCCCACTTATTCCTTCGTGGAAGGGTCCAAAGTGTCACATTCCAGCCTGGATAAATCCCAAAATCCCAGATTTTAATAAATCAATGGATTTACCCCAGCTGTTGATGGATTTATCCCAGATCTTCCCCCAGGAGTGACCTTTTAATCCCAAAGCCAATTCCCAGAGGAAAACCCAAACCCAGGCTCCCAGGGCAGGAACAATTAAATAACCTCAATTTAATTATTATTTATTATTATAATCCCAAAATAACCGCTGGCTGTGGGGTTGTGGTTTTGTAACTCGGGAAAAGGGATTGGGAACCCTGGAACTCACAGGAGGTCAGGAATGGTTTTTAGGGTCAGGAATGGTTTTGGGGTCCGAGAATGGTTTTGGGGTCGAGAATGGTTTTGGGGTTGGAATTATTTTGAGGTTGGGAATGGTTTTTGGGGTCGGGAATGTTGGTTGGGGTTGGGAATGTTTTGGGGTTGGGAATGGTTTTGGGGTCGGGAATGGTTTTTGGGGTTGGGAATGTTTTTGAGGTCAGGAATGGTTTTGGGGTTGGGAATGGTTTTAGGGTCAGGAATGGTTTTTGGGGTTGGGAATGGTTTAGAGGGTCAGGAATGGTTTTTGCAGTTGGGAATGGTTTCTGGGATCAGGAATTGGTTTTGGGGTTGGGAATGATTTTAGGGTCAGGAATTGTTTCTGGGATCAGGAATGGTTTTTGGGGTTGGGAATGGTTTCTAGGATCAGGAATGGTTTCTGGGATCAGAAATGGTTTTGGGGTCAGGAATGGTGGTTGGGGTCAGGAATGGTTTTTGGGGTCAGGAATAGTTTTGGGGTTGGGAATGGTTTTGGGGTCAGGAATAGCTTTGGGGTCAGGAATGGTTTTGGGTCGGAATGGTTTAGAGTGCGGAATGCCAGCGGGAATCAGGAATGTTGTTGTGGGTTGGGAATGGTTTTTGAGGACAGGAATGTTTTTGGGGTCAGGAATGCTCGTGGGGGTTGGGAATGTCTTTTGAGGTAGGGAATGGGTTTTGGGGTCAGGAACGAAGTGAGGATCAGGAATGTTTTGTGGGTTGGGAATGTTTTTTGGGGTCAGGAATGGGTTTCTGGGGTCAGGAATGCCAGTGGGGATCGGGAATGTTGTTGTAGGTTGGGAATGGTTTTTGAGGACAGGAATGTTTTTGGGGTCAGGGATGCTCATGGGGGGTTGGGAATGTTTTCTGGGCTCGGAATGTTGGTTGGGATCAGGAATGTTGTAGGCTAGTATGGTTTTGGGGCTGGGAATGTTTTTAGGGTCATGAATGGTTTGTGGGGCTGGGAATGTTTTTGGGGTGAGGAGTGCTGGTGGGGATCGGGAATGTCAGTGGGGTCAGGAATGTTGTGGTTTGGGAATGGTTTTGAGGTCAGGAATGTTTTTTGGGGTCAGGAATGCTGTTTGGGGATCAGGAGTGTTTTTGGGGTTGGGAATGTTTTTGAGGTAGGAATGGGGTCAGGAATGTCAGTGGGGGTTGGGAATGTTTTTGGGATCAGGTTGGGATCTGGAATGTTTCTTGGGGTCAGGAATACCAGCGGGGTCAGGAATGTTGCTGTGGTTTAGGAATGGTCTTTGAGGTCAGGGATGTTTTTTTGGGGTCATGGAATGGTCTTGTAGTCAGGAATGTTTTGGGGTCAGGAATGCTCTTGGGGGCTGGAAATGTTTTTTGGGTCAGGAATGTTTCTTGGGGCCAGGAGTGTTTTTGGGGTCATGAATGGTTTTGTGGGGTCAGGAATGTTTTTTGGGGTCGGGAATGCTGGTGGATGCTGGAAAACCCGGCGGTGCCAAGCAGGAAAGAGCCACCTTTCCTCCATCCTCCCCAAATTCCAGCTGCTTTTGGGGTGCTGGGGGTCACCCCAAATCCCTCTGGCCCCTCCCTGCCCTGCCACTACTGCCATTCCCACCCAGCGCCCGGCGGGTCCCAGCGGGATTTTGGGATGTTCAGGTACTGGGATCACATTCCAATGCACTTTGGGATATTTGGGATGAGCCCTGCAGGGTGGGAACTTGGGAACGCTGTGGGTCTGTGCAGGAACGTGCAACCCACAGGGGGATCCAGCAGGGCCGGGTGGGATTCTGGGATTTTGGGATGTTCAGGTTCTGAGATCGTATCCCCAAAGCACTTTGGGATATTTGGGATGGAGCCCTGCAGAGTGGGAATTTGGGAACGCTGCGGGTCTGTGCAGGAACGTGCAGATCCCCAGGGGATCCAACAGGCTCCGGTGGGATTTTGGAATTTTGGGATGTTCAGGGTCCGGGATCACATTCCCAACGCACTTTGGGATGTTTGGGATGAGCCCTGCAGAGTGGGAATTTGGGAACGCTGTGGGGTCTGTGCAGGAACGTGCAGCTTCCTCAGGGGATCCAGCAGGTCCGAGGGATTTTGGGATCTGGGATTTTGGGATTTTGGGCAGCCTCTGCGTGGGACCCGAGCTGCACTCCAGGGGTGGCGGTGCCGGCTTGGGATCGGCGGCGTCGGGAGGCTCCCAGCCCCTTCAAAGAGGCTTTCAGCGCCGAGGGAGAGATGGTGCATCGGCTGGAACGGGAGCGGCGAGGTCGGTCGAGCCCCGGGCTGGAGGGGACACGGGGATCACGGGGACGCGGGACACGGGGACATGGAGGGGGGGACACGGGGGACAGCCGGGAGACACGGGGACAATGGGGGACACTGGGGACACGAGGGACACGGGGAACACTGGGGACAATGGGGACACGGGGGACACATGGGGGACACATCAGGGACACATCAGGAGACACATCAGGGACACACTCAGAGACGTGATCACGAGAGGGACACGGGGGACAGGAAGGACACATCAGGGGACACATAAGGACGACCGGAGGGGACACGAGACATGGAGGGGACACGGGGACACAGGGGGACACGGGGGACATGGAGGGGACACGGGGGATACAGGAAGGGACACATCAGGGACACAATCAGGGGACACGGGAGGGACACGGAGGGATGGAGGGGACAGGGAAGAGGACAAGGAGGGGACACACAGGGGGACACGGGGACAGGGAGGGGACACGGGAGGGGCAACTGGAAGGACACATGGGGACACATGGAGGAGCTGAGGGGACACATGGGGGACAGGAGGGGGACACGGAGGGATACGGGGACAGGAGGGACACGGGAGGAGCTGAGGACGTGGGGACACGGGAGGGACAAGAGGGGACACGGGGACAGGAGGGTGACACGGGAGGGGCACTGGAAGGACACGGAGGGACAAGAGAGGGACACGGGGACAGGAGGGTGACACTGGGAGGGGCACTGGAAGGACACGGGGGACAGGAGAGGGGACACGGGACAGGAGGGGGACACGGGGACACGAGGGGACACGGGGGACACTGGAAGGACAGGGGGACACGGGAGGGGGACAGGAGGGGACACATCCTGGCCCACAGCCAGGGGCCATGGTCAGAGCCGGGGTGCTGAGGGACGACCCCCATGGATTAGGGGGATGCGCTGGCCACTGGCCACGTTTGGGTCACTGCTGGCCAGTTTGGGTCACTGCTGGCCACTGTTTGGACATCACTGGCCACGTTTGGGTACTGCTGGCCACGCTTAGTCACTGCTGGCCACGTTTGGACATCACTGGCCACGCTTAGGATGATCAAGAATGGGATTGGTGAGATGCCTGTGGATTTTGGGATGACCAAGGCTGGGATCAGCAGGGTGGGAACCCAGGGATTTTGGGGTGACCGAGAGTGGGATCAGTGGGGTGACTATGCAGATTTTGGGATCACCAAGGCTGGGATCAGCAGGGTGAGAGCTCCATGGGTTTCGGGAAAACCAAGGGTGGATCAGCAGATTTTGGGGTGACCAAGGGTGGGGCCAGCAGATTTCGGGGTGACTGAGGTGGGGTCAGCAGAGTCGGCAGGGTCAGGCTGTGTGAGTTTCAGGGTAACCAAGAGCAGGATCAGCAGATTTTGGGGTGACCGAGGGTGGGATCAGCAGATTTTGGGGTGCCCAAGGCTGGGATGAGCAGCGCCAGGGTCTCTGTGAGCTCCGGGGTGGCCGGCAGCAGGATCAGCAGATTTCGGGATGACCCAGAGTGGGATCGGCGGGGTGGGGGCCCTGCAGATTTCGGATGACCAAGGCTGGATCAGCAGCAGCTGAGGATGACACAGGATGTGCTGGCAGGGCTTTGGCAATCCGGGAGTCACGTGGGGCAGGGAGGGACATGGGGGCCCTGAGCTGGGGCCGAGGGCTCCCATGTGGGTGACACACGGTGACCCCACCCAAAATTCAGCCTCGGAGGGGTGGGGATCCCCTGGGCTGGGTCCCCACTGGAGGTTATGGGGAGGTTTGGGGTCCCAGGGGTCCCAGGATTGATGGGGGTCTGTGGGTGGTGAGTCCATGGACAGGGGGTTGGGGGCTCCAGTGGTCTCTGTGGTCTGGGGGGGCCCCAGGCCGAGGGGCTGGGGGGTTTGAGGAGCTCGGGGGATCACGGGGATCACATGAGGGGACGGAGGGTCCTGTGGGGAGTGCCTGGGGTCCGGATGGTCCCGAGGAGGGGTGGTCCCGGATGGTCCCGGGTGTTTCTGAGGGGTCCCGTGGGAGTGCCCGGTGGGTCGGGACGACCCCGCAGGGTGGTCGCGGATGGTCCCAGGGAGCTCAGGTGGCCCCGGGGAGGGGTCGCTGGTGGTCCTGGGGTTCCCCCACGTGGGGCTGCCCGGGTGAGTCCCGCAGGGTGTCGGGGGAGGGGTCCCGTGGTCCTGGGGAGGGTCCCGGCAGGTGTCCGGGCAGATCTCTGTAAGGTATCGGGGGTCCCAGGTGGTCCTGGGGAGGGGTCCCTGGGTGGTCCTGGAGGGGTCTCGCAGGGTGTCCGGAGGGGACCCAGGAGGGTCCTGGTGGTCCGGAGAGGGTCCCGGGAGGTGTCGGGGAGGAGTCCTGGCTGGTCTCGGGGAGGTCCCGGGTGTGCGGGGCGATCCTGCAGGGTGTCCGAGGGTCCCGGGAGGGGGTCTTGGGGAAGGTGTCCGCAGGATGTCTGGGGTGGGTCCTGGGTGGTCCTGGCCGGTCCTGCAGGGTGTCTCGGGGGTCCTGGGTGGGTCCTGGCTAGTCCCGGTGGTCCCGGGATGGTCCCGGCCGGTCCTGCAGGGTGCTCGGGGAGGGGTCCGGGGTCCCGCAGGGTCCTGGGTGGTCCTGGTGGTCCTGGGCGGTCCCGCAGGGTGCTCTGGGAGGGCTCCGGGGTCCGGGGCGGTCCCGCCGGTCCGGCCGCTGCCCGCGCTGTCCCCGCCCCGGCCCGGCCGGTGCCGCCCATTTCCGCCGGGCGGAGCTGCCTTGGCCCCGCAGCGGCCCCGCCGCCAGCGCCCGCCCGGCCCGGCCCGGCCCCGGCCCCGCTCGCTCGGAGCAGCCCTGCCATGGCGGGCGGCCCGGCCGCGCTCGCCCTCGGTACGTGCGGGTTCGGGGTCCGGTCCGGCCCAGGGCTTCCGCGCCCCAAACCCCGCCGCACCCCGCAGCGGGGGCGGTCCCGAGGGGTCTGGGGGTGGCTGGCGGGGTCGGGTCCGTGCGTTGCGGGAATGCGGTGAAAACCCCATGGAAACCCCATGGGAACCCCATAAAACCCCATAAAATCCCATGGAAACCCCATGAAATTCCCCGCGCGGGCGCTCCCGGAAGTTCGTTCCCTGTGGGAAAGGCGCTTCGCCGCGACGCGTGAGTACGGCCGCGGTCAGACGCTTAATTAGGGCGGCTAATTAGGCTGGGGGCTAATTAGAGCTGTGGGAAGGGGGCGGGTGCCGGGGAAGGGGCGCTCCGGGCTGCAGCGGGGCGATGCCGGGACGGGAGCGGAGCGGAGCGGGGATGCTCCCGGGAAGGTCCCGGTGCCGGTGCCGGAGCTGGGCTGGCTTTGTCCCGCTGTCCCACCCGCAGCTCCGGGAGTTCTGTCCCGCTGGGAAAGCGCCGCTTCGCAGCGCTGGGATTCGGGAAAGCGGCTGCGCTTGGCCCCGCTCCAGCTCCCGGCGCTGCCGCTTCGGCTCCGACACCGCCGCGTCCCGGTCCGGCTGCTGAGTGCCCCGGTCCGGCTGCTGAGGGTCCCGGTCCGGCTGCTCCGGGTCCGGTCCGGCTCCCCGTGCCTCGGTCCGGCTGCTCAGTGTCCCGGTCCGGCTGCTCCGGTCCGGTCCGGCTCCCCGTGCCTCGGTCCGGCTGCTCGGTGTCCCGGTCCGGCTGCTCCGGGTCCGGTCCGGCTGCTGAAGGTCCCGGTCCGGCTGCTCAGTGTCCCGGTCCGGCTGCTCCGTGTCCGGTCCGGCTCCCCGTGCCTCGGTCCGGCTGCTCGGTGTCCCGGTCCGGCTGCTCCGGGTCCGGTCCGGCTGCTCGGTGTCCCGGTCCGGCTGCTCGGTGTCCCCGGTCCGGCTGCTCAATGTCTCCGGTCCGGCTCCTCCGTCCCGGTCCGGTTCCTCCGTGTCCGGTCCGGCCGCTCCGTGTCCCCGGTCCGGCCGCTCCGTGTCCCCGGTCCGGCCGCTCGGTGTCCCCGGTCCGGTTCCTCCGTGCCCCGGTCCGGCTGCCCCGTCCCGGTCCGTTCCTCCGTGTCCGGTCCGGCTCCCCGTGTCTTCGGTCCGGCCGCCCGTCCTCGGGGGTCCGCAGCCGCGTCCCGCCTCTCCCGGAGCTCCCGTGCCCCTTTTCTGCCGCTCCCGTGGCCCCGGTGCTCGCCGCGGTGCTCGCCTGTCTCGGAGGGCTGAGCCGGGGTCCCCACCGGCAGTTCCAGCCCGGAGGGGTCCGGGGGCGAGGAGCGCTGGCCGGACCGCAGGATCGGAGCGTCCGTCGGGATGTCGGGGGGAAGCGAGCGGAGCTCCCGCAGGTCCGGCACGGCGGGCAGGAGCCGAGCGGGGTTTGGAGCGGGGAACGGCGGAGAGCCGGAGCGGGAACCGGCGGGACGGAGCGGGGAAGGCTCGGGAGCGCCCCGGGGCTCCTGGCGGCTCCTGGGGTGAGCTCCGGCAGGAGAGATTCCCGGAGAGCGGGCTGGGAAACCGAGCCGCGATCCCGTGTGGGCTGTCCGAGCGCCCGGGGGGGTGTCCGGGGGTGTCCGGTGTCCGGGGTGTCCAGGGGTGTCCGGGGTGTCCGGGGTGTCCGGGGGTGTCCGGGGTGTCCGGTGTCCCCACACCAGCCCCGGCACGGAGACCTTCCCCAGGGCCGGGTCAGGGCTGAGGGCTGGACACTGCACCTGCCCACGCGAGGAGGGGGACGGACACCCACCCACCCCCAGCCGGGGTGAGCCATTCCCAAAAAACGGGAGTGGAGGCACGTCCCCAAAAAAACCAAAACAAAAAACAAAAAAAAAAAAAACCCAAACAAAAACAAAACAAAAAAAACACAAAAAAAAAAAAAAACCACTTTAAAAAAACCAGAACGGACGAAGCCTCGGAACCAGGAGAAACGGGAAAACTGGGATGGGGCCGGATTGTGGGTTAAATTTCCACGGGAGGAAAATCCTCGAGGTCTGCGAGGGAGCTGGGGAGCTGTGGAGGGCCCTGCAGCTCCAGTGGATCCCTGAAACTCCAGTGGATCCCTGGCTCGTGGAGGATCCCTGAAACTCCAGTGGGTCCCTGGATTTGTGGTGGATCCCTGAAGCTCCGTGGATCCCTGGGTTTGTGGTGGATCCCTGCAGCCCTGGGTAAATCCACAGAGCTCTGGGTGGATCCCTGAAGCTCCGGTGGATCCCTGGATTTGTGATGGCTTCCTCCAGCCCTGAGTGGATCCCTGAATTTATGATTGATCCCTGAAGCCCTGGGTGGGTCCCCAATCTCGGTGGATCCCCACAGCTCTGAGTGGATCAAAAACCTATTTTTTTGGTCCCCAAAGCCATGGGTGGATCCCTGGATTTGTGTTTGACCCCTGTGGCCCCAGGTGGATCCCTGAATTTCTGTTTGATCCCTGGAGCCCTGAGTGGATCCCTGAATTTGTGTTGGGTTCTTTCAGCCCCAGTGGATTCCTGCAGCCCTGGCTGGATCCCTGAGGCTCTGGGTGGATCCCCGAGCCCCAGGTGGATTCCCTGCAGCCCTGGGTTGATCCTCAAGGCTCTGGGTGGATCCCTGAATTTGTGTTGGATCCCCAAAGCCCTGAGTGGATCCCCAAAGCCCTGAGTGGATCCCCAAAGCCCCGAGTGGATCCCTGCAACCCCGGGTGGATCCCTGAATTTTTGGTGGATCTGCAAAGCCCTGAGTGGATTCCCAAGGCTCTGAGTGGATCCTTGAATTTGTGTTTGGTCCCTGCAGCCCCTGAGTGGATCTTCAAAGTCGTGAGTGGATCCCCGAGGCTCCGAGTGGATCCTCGAGGCTCTGGGTGGATCTCTGAATTTTGTGTTGGATCCCTGCAGCCCCTGGGTGGATCCCTCAAAGCCCTTAGTGGATCCCTGCGACCCCAGGTGGATCTCTGAATTTTTGGTGGATCCCTCCCTCCCCCAAAGCCCTGAGTGGATTCCCAAGTCCCGGGCTGATCCCCAAGGCTCTGGGTGGATCCCTGGATTTGTGTTTGATCCCTGCAGCCCTGAGAGGATCTTCAAAGCCGTGAGTGGATCCCCGAGGCTCTGGGTGGATCCCCAAGGCTCTGGGTGGATCCCTGAATTTGTGTTTGATCCCTGCAGCCCCTGAGAGGATCTTCAAAGCCGTGAGTGGATCCTCGAGGCTCTGGGTGGATCCCTGGGCTCTGGGTGGATCCCCAAGGCTCTGGGCAGATCTCTGGATTTGTGTTTGGACCCTGAAGCCCCGGGTGGATCCCCAAAGCCCTGAGTGGATCCCCAAGGCTCTGGGTGGATCCTGAATTTGTATTTTATCCCTGCAGCCCTGAGTGGATCCTAAGCCCTGGGTAGGTCCCCGCAGCCCCAGGTGGATCCCTCGAGGCTCCAGGTGGATTCCTGAATTTTGTATTTGATCCCTGCAGCTCCGGGTGGGTCCCCAAAGCTCCGGGTGGATCCCTGAATTTGTGTTTGATCCTGCAGTTCTCTGGTGGATCCCCAGGCCCGGGTGCATCCCCAAAGCTATTGGTGGATCCCTGCGACCCCAGGTGGATCCCTGAATTTTTGGTGGATCCGCAAAGCCCTGAGTGGATTCTCCAAGCCCCAGGTGGATTCCCAAGGCTCTGGGTGGATCCCTGAATTTTTGGTGGATCCGCAAAGCCACAGAGTGGATTCCCAAGCCCCAGGTGGATTCCTAGGCTCTGGGTGGATCCTGAATTTGTGTTGGATCCCTGCAGCCCCGGGTGGATCCCCAAAGCCCTGAGTGGATCCCCGAGGCTCTGGGTGGATCCCTGGGTTTGTATTTTATCCCTGCAGCCCCTGAGTGGATCTCAAGCCCCGGTGGGTCCCCGAGGCTCCAGGTGGATCCCCAGGCCCCGGGCGGATCCCTGAATTTGTGTTGATCCCTGCAGCCCCGGGCGGATCCCCAGGCCCCGGGCAGATCCCTGGATTTGTGTTTGATCCCTGCAGCCCCGGGTGGATCCTCAAGGCTCCGGGTGGATCCCCAGGCCCCTGGTGGATCCCTGAATTTGTGTTGGATCCCTGCAGCCCCTGAGTGGATCCCCAGGCTCTGGGCGGATCCCTCGTGGCTCCCGTGGCTCCGGGATCTCTGTGCAGCCCGGCTCCATCCCCCCCGCGCGGAATCGGCCTCAGAACGGGAACAGGGCGGGACCCCCGGGCTGCGGGATCCACTCAGGGCCTCGGGGATCCACCTCAGGGCCGCAGGATCCACTCAGGGCCCGAGGATCCACCCGGGGCTGCAGGATCCACCCAGGGCTGCGGGATCCACTCAGGGCTTGGGGATCCACTCAGGGCTCGGGGATCCACTCGGGGCCTGGGGATCCACCCGGGGCTGCAGGATCCACTCAGGGCTCGGGATCCACCCGGGGCTGCGGGAATCCACTCAGGGCTCGGGGATCCACCCGGGCTGCAGGATCCACTCAGGGCTCGGGATCCACCCGGGCTGCAGGATCCACTCAGGGCTGCGGATCCACCCGGGCTTGGGATCCACCGGGGCTGTGGGATCCACTCAGGGCTCAGGGATCCACCGGGGCTACAGCGATCCACTCATGGCTCGGGACCCCCGCCGGCTGGGATCCACCCGGGGCTGCAGGGATCCACTCGGGCCGCGGGATCTACTCAGGGCTCGAGAGATCCACCCGGGCTGTGGATCCACTCAGGCTCGGGGGTCCACCCGGGGCTGCAGGATCCACTCAGGGCTCGGGGATCCACTCAGGGCTCGGGGATCCACCCGGGGCTCGGGATCCACCGGGCTGCAGGTCCCTCCTGCCCGGGATTCCGTCTTGCCTTAAAACCTCAGCGCCCCAGAGTCTGCAGGGTCAGCGCTGAGAAAACCCCCTGAGAGTTTGGCATCAGGGTTTTGGTCACCCTAAATCCCACCTGAGATTTTGGGGTCAGGGTTTTGGCAATCCTAAATCCCACCTGAGTTTTTTGGGGTGAGGCTTTCGGTGACCTTAAATCCCACATGAGATTTTTGGGGTGAGGATTTTGGCAACCCTAAATCCCTCCTGAGTTTTTTGGGGTGAGGCTTTGGTGACCCTAAATCCCTGAGTTTTGGGGTCAGGGTTTGAGTGACCCTGAATCCCCTGAGTTTTGGGGTGGGGATTTTGGCGACCCCATATCCCCTGAGTTTTTGAGGTGAGGGTCTTGGTGACCCCAAATCCCCTGAGTTTGGGGTCAGATTTTTGCTGACCCTAAATCCCCTGAGTTTGGGGGGTCAGGGTTTGGCGACCCTAAATCCTCCTGAATTTTTTGGGTGAAATCCCTAAATCCCTGAGTTTTGGGGTCAGGGTTTGGTGACCCTGAATCTCCTGAGTTTTGGGGTGAGGGTTCTGGTGACCCTAAATCCCCTGAGTTTTGGGGTGAGGGTTTGGTGACCCTAAATCCCTGAGTTTTGGGGGTTAGGGTTTGGTGACCCTAAACTCCTGAGTTTTGGGGTGAGGGTTCTGGTGACCCTAAATCCCCTGAGTTTTGGGGGTGAGGGTTTGGTGACCCTGAATCCCTGAGTTTTGGGGTTAGGGCTTGGTGACCTTAGATCCCCTTGGGAGTTCTTGGGGGTGAGAGTTTTGGTGACCCTAAATCCCTCCTGAGATTTTGAGGTGAGGGTTTTTGTGTTCCTAAATCCCCTGAGTTTTGGTGTCAGAGTTTGGTGACCCGAAATCCCCTGAGATTTTTTGAGGTGGGGTTTTGGTGACCCTAAACCCTCCCCTGAGATTTTGGGGTGAGGCTTTTGACAACCCTAAATCCCCTCCTGAATTTTTGGGTGAGGGTTTGGTGACCCCAAATCCCCTGAGATTTTGGTATCAGGGTTTGGTGACCCTAAATCCTCCTGAGTTTTTTAGGTGAGGGTTTGGCAATCCTAAATCCTCCCTGAATTTTTTGGGGTGAAATCCTAAATCCCCTGATTTTTTGAGGTGAGGGTTTTGGTGACCCCAAATCCTGAGTTTGGGGGTCAGGGTTTGCGGACCCAGATCCCCGAGTTCTTTGGGGTGAGAGCTTTGGTGACCCTAAATCCTCCTGAGTTTTTGAGGTGAGGGTTTTGTGTTCCTAAATCCCCTGAGTTTTGGTGTCAGAGTTTTGGTGACCCGAAATCCCCTGAGATTTTTGAGGTGGGGTTTTGGTGACCCCAAATCCCCTGAGATTTTGGTATCAGGGTTTGGCGACCCTAAATCCCTCCTGAGTTTTGGGGTCAGGGTTTTGGTCACCCTAAATCCCCCCTGAGTTTTTAGGGTGAGGGTTTTGGTGACCCTAAATCCCCTGAGTTTTGGGGGTCAGGTTTGGCAATCCTAAATCCTCCTGAATTTCTTGGGGTGAAATCCCCAAATCCCCTGAGTTTGGGGGTCAGGGTTTGGTGACCCTAAATCCCTGAATTTTGGGGTCAGGGTTTGGTGACCCTGAATCCCCTGAGTTTGGGGTCAGATTTTTACTGACCCTAAATCCCTGAGTTTGGGGTCAGGGCTTGGCGACCCTAAATCCTCCTGAATTTTTTGGGGTGAAATCCCTAAGTCCCCTGAGTTTGGGGTCAGGGTTTGGTGACCCTGAATCCCCTGGGTTTGGGGTCAGGGTTTGGTGACCCTGAATCCCCTGAGTTTATTTTAGGGTGAGGGTTTTGGTGACCCTAAATCCCTGAGTTTGGGGTCAGGGCTTGGCAATCCTAAATCCTCCTCTGAATTCTTTTGGGGTGAAATCCCCAAATCTCCTGAGTTTTGGGGTCAGGGTTTGGTGACTCTAAATCCCCTGAGTTTTGGGGTGTGGGGACTTTGGCGAACCCTATATCCCCTGATTTTTTGAGGTGAGGGCTTTGGTGACCCCAAATCCCCTGAGTTTGGGGTCAGATTTTTGCTGACCCTAAATCCCTGAGTTTGGGGTCAGGGTTTGGCGACCTCTAAATCCTCCCTGAATTTTTGGGGTGAAATCCTAAGTCCCTGAGTTTGGGGTCAGGGTTTGGTGACCCTGAATCCCGGAGCTTGGAGTCAGGTTTGGTGACCCTAAATCCTTTGAATTTTGGGGTCAGGTTTTGGCGACCCTAAATGCCTCCCTGAATTTCTTGGGTGAAATCCCTGAATCCCTGAGGTTTGGGGTCAGATTTTTGCTGACCCTAAATCCCTGAGTTT
>JAKWBO010001392.1:0-14618 GCA_034336685.1 Luscinia luscinia
CGAGGTGATTTTGGGAGCGAGGTGACGATTTTTGGGACGAGGTGGCGATTTTTGGGAGGAGATGACGATTTTGGGAGGAGATGGCGTTTTTGGATTCCAGATGGCCGATTTTTTTGGTTCCGAGATGGCGATTTTTGGGGCGAGGTGGCGATTTTTTGGGGCGAGGTGACGATTTTTGGTTCGAGATGGCGATTTTGGGACGAGGTGGCGATTTTTTGGGGCGAGCGGCGATTTTTGGGACGAGATGGCGATTTTTGGGATGAGTGGCGATTTTGGTTCGAGATGACGATTTTGGGACGAGGTGGCGATTTTTGGGGCAGAGATGGCGATTTTTGGGGCGAGGTGGCGATTTTGGGGCGAGATGGCGATTTTTTGGGACGAGGTGGCGATTTTTTTTTTTGGGACGAGGTGGCGATTTTTTTCGGACGAGATGGCGATTTTTGGGGACGAAGATGACGATTTTTGGGACAAAGTGGCGATTTTTGGGACAAAGTGAGCGATTTTGGGACGAGGTGACGATTTTTTGGGACGAGATGACGATTTTTTGGGATGAGGTGACGATTTTTTGGTTCGAGGTGACGATTTTTTGGGACGAGATGACGATTTTTTGGGACGAGGTGACGAATTTTTTGGGATGAGGTGACGATTTTTGGGATGATCCCATCCTGGGCGGGATTTATGGGTTTATTTTTTTCCCCATCCTCAGCTGAATTTTTTTTTCCTGCTGAAAATCTCCGGGATTTTTCTTTCCCTCCTGCACAAATCCGGCCTGGGGAGGGGAAACTTTCCCAGCGACTTCCAGACTCGAAATTCCCACAAAATCCTGCCCTGGTTCCCACGCGAATCCAGCCAAATCCCAAATCCCAAATTCCAAATCCCAGATCCCAAATCCCAAATCCCAAATCCCAAATCCCAAATCCCAGATCCCAAATTCCAAATCCCAAATCCCAGATCCCAAATCCCAAATCCCAAATCCCAAATCCCAGATCCCAAATCCCAAATCCCAAATCCCAAATCCCAGATCCCAAATTCCAAATCCCAAATCCCAAATCCCAAATCCCAAATCCCAAATCCCAGATCCCAAATCCCAAATCCCAAATCCCAAATCCCAAACCCATCTGTGCCCCTCTCAGGAGCGAATTTGGGGCTTTTTGGGATTTTCCTCCATCCCAAATTTTCTGTTCACCCTCCCAGAAGGAAATTTGGGTTCTTTGGGTTTTCTCTCCATCCCAAATCTCTCTGTTCCCCCTCTTGGGAGGAAATTCGGGTTTTCCTCCATCCCAAATCCCTCAAGTCCTTCCCAGGAGGATTTGGGGTTTTGGGGTTTTGGGTTTTTCCTCCATCCTGGGGGACCCCAAATCTCTCTGTTCCCCCTTCCAGGAGGGAATTCGGATTTTCCTCCATCCCAAATCCCTCCGTGTCCCTTCCAGGACCGAATTTTGGGCTTTTTGGGTTTTTCCTCCATCCCGGAGGATCCCAAATCCCTCAGTTCCCCCTCCCAGGAGGGAATTTGGGTTTTTTTTGTTTTCTCTCCATCCCAAATCCCTCAGTTCCCCCTCCCAGGAGGGAATTTGGGTTTTTATTTGTTTTCTCTCCATCCCAAATCCCTCAGTTCCCCCTCCCAGGAGGAAATTTGGGTTTTTTTGGTTTTCTCTCCATCCCAAATGTCCGAGCTGATCCCAGACCGGGCTGGGAAAAGGGAAAAGGGAAAAGGGAAAAGGGAAAAGGGAAAAGGGAAAAGGGAAAAGGGAAAAAAGGGGAAAGGGAAAAAAAATGGAAAAGGGAAAAGGGAAAAAAGGGGAAAGGGAGGAGGCGGATTAAAGGCTCAGAGCAGGAAATTGGAATTAAATCCAAATTTAACGCCTGGGGGGCGTTCCCGGGGTCCTGGAAGGGTAAAGGAGGGTCCTGGAAGGGGAGAGAGGAGATTCCTGGAAGGGGAGAGAGGATTCCCGGTCTCTCGGGATTTTTGGAAATTCCCCGGCCCCAGCTCGCCGCCCGCTCTGCTCCAGCCGCTCCCATTTTTTGGGAACGCGGCTCCATCCGGGACCCAGATTCCCCCGGGAGGACCCGATCCCGATCCGAACCCCCCAAAATCCGGGAAAAACCCGCGGGAAAGTTTTCCGGGCGGGAATTCCCGGCAGGTTTGGGATCGGCAGCTGCGCCGGGAGCTCAATTTTCCCTTCCCGAATTTCCCTTCCCAAATTTCCTTTCCTGGCTCCCCCGGGGCTGCAGTGAAAATCTCCTCCTTGCAGTTTAATTTGGATTTTTTTTTAATTTTTTTTTTCCCAGGATCTGGCGCTGGGAAAGGATTTTTGGGATTTTTCCCGCCGGATCTGTCCTGGCAGCAGATGTGGGATGGAGCAGTTCCGGCCCTCCCCAAATTCCCATAAAAAGAAAAGGAATTTTTCCAGGGATTTTCCCTCGGCTCCTTTCCGGATCTTATTCCCGATTTTTCCTTTTTTTTTCCCCTCTCCTGCTTCTGTGATCCCTGATCCCACACTCGAAATTTCCTGCTCTGGGAACTCAGGCTGGGTTTGGGATCAGAGGATGCTCCAGAAATTCAGGCTGAATTTGGGATCAGAGGATTCTCCAGAAATTCAGGCTGGGTTTGGGATCAGAGGATGCTCCAGAAATTCAGGCTGGGTTTGGGATCCGAGGATTCTCCAGAAATTCAGGCCGGGTTTGGGATCCGAGGATTCTCCTGGGCCCCTGTTCCTCTCCCTGCTCCCCCCGCCCCTTTCCCGAGGAATCCAATTAAAGCACTGATCACAATTATCAACCCCAGAGCGTTTGTGGGGCCGTGTGGGGGAGGGAGTGGGAATGGGATACTGGGAATGGGAATGGGATAATGGGAATGAGAATGGGATACTGGGAATGGAATAATGGGGATGGGAATGGGATAATGGGAATGGGATCATGGGATAATGGGATAATGGGAATGGAATAATGGGAATGGGAATGAGATACTGGGAATGGGATAATGGGAATGGGAATGGGATAATGGGAATGGAATAATGGGAATGGAAATGGGATACTGGGAATGGGATACTGGGAATGGGAATGAGATAATGGGAATGGGATATTGGGAATGGGAATGGGATAATGGGAATGGGATAATGGGAATGGGATACTGGGAATGGAATAATGGGGATGGGAATGGGATAATGGGAATGGAAAGGGAATAATGGGAATGGGAATGGGAATGGGATGGGAAATGGAATAATGGGATAATGGGGGAATGGGATACTGGGAATGGGGTGGAAGCAGGAATGGGATTTGGATTCAGGGAATGGGAAAGGGAAAGAAAAACAAACAGGATGGGAATGATGGGAATAATGGGAATAATGGGAATAATGGGAATAATGGAATACAGGGAGTTGGATTGGGAATGGGATGTGGGGAATGGGAGTGGGGGCGGGGTACAGGGAATAGGAACAGCAATAGGATGAGGAATAACAAAAGTGGAAATCCCGTCAGGAAGGCGCTGGGAGCTTTTCCCCATCCTGCATTCCCAGGTTTTGTGTGTTTTGGGTTTTTGGGTTTTTGTGTTTGGGTTTTTGGGTTTTTGTGTTTGGGTTTTGGGATTTTTGTGTTGGGATTTTTTGGGTTTTGTTTTTTTTTTGTTGTTATTTTGTTTTATTTTGTGGGGTTTTTTTGTTTTGTGGTTGGTTTTTTGTTTTTTGGGTTTTTTTGTTTGTTTGGTTTTTTGGGGGGTTTTGTTTGTTTGTTTGTTTTTGTGTTCGGTTTTGTTTTGGTTTTTTATTGTTTTGGTTTTTGGGGCTCGGGAAGAAGCGAGGGGCAGCCACAGCGATGCTCTTTATTGGCATCCCCCCGATACACACGGACACATCCCAAATTCCACCCCCGGCTCATGCTGCCCCCAACCCCCAAAATCCCCCCAAAAATCCTTTTACTTCCCACGAACCCGGCCCGGGACTACAGAGGGGGTGGGGTGAGCTCCGACTTTGGCTTGGATCCCCCCTGGGTTTGGGGAATTTTTTGGTGTTTTTTGGAATTTTATTTTCCATTTTCCCCCCCAGCCAGGGGGGGATTGAGAGCAGCTCCGGCTCCTCTTTGGGTGCTGAGTTTGTTCCCGTCCCCCCGGCCTGAAAATTGGATTTTCAGGATTCTGGGAGCTGAAATCATTTCCGTGGTGTGAGAACCTGAGAGCGGCTTTGTCCTGAGGAGAGAATTCCCGGCGGGAGAGGCTTTGGGCACTTCGAACCCCCAGTTTGCCCTGGAGCGGCTTTTCCAAAAATTCCAGGCTGATGGGAACGGCCTGAAGGTGACCAGTGATGGAATCCATCCCAAACCCACCGAGAATTCATCCCAAATCCATCCTGAATTCATCCCAAATCCATCCTGAATTAATCCTGAATTAATCCTGAATTAATTCCAAATTCATCTCAGATCCATCCTGAATTAATCCTGAATTAATCCTGAATTAATCCTGAATTAATCCTGAATTAATTCCAAATTCATCTCAGATCCATCCTGAATTAATCCTGAATTAATTCCAAATTCATCCCAAATCCATCCCGAATTAATTCCAAATTCATCCCAGATCCATCCTGAATTCATCCTGAATCCAACCCAAATTCATCCCGAATTCATCCTGAATTCATCCCGAATTCAACCCAAATTAATCCTGAATTCATCCCAAATTAATTCAAATTAATTCCAAATTCATCCCGGATCCATCCTGAATTCATCCCAGATCCACTCCAAATCGATCCTGAATTCATCCCGAATTAACCCTGAATTAATCCCAAATCCATCCCGAATAAATCCCAAATCCAAACCCTGCCGCGATTTTGGGAGGGTGGGCGTGTCTCCGCCTCCCCCGAGTCTTTAAATCCAGAAATGAGGTGGGAGCGAAAAACTGGGATGGATCCGGGGGGATTTGGGGATGGATCCCGGGGGGATTTTGGGATGGATCCCGCGGGGATTTTGGGATGGATCCGGGCGGATTTTGGGATGGATCCTGAGGGGTGGTTTGGGATGGATCCCGCGGGATTTTGGGATGGATCCCGGGGGTGGTTTGGGATGGATCCGAGAAGATTTTGGGATGGATCCGGGGGGATTTTGGGATGGATCCCGCGGGGATTTTGGGATGGATCCCGCGGGGATTTTGGGATGGATCCGCGGGGATTTTGGGATGGATCCCGCGGGGATTTTGGGATGGATCCGGGGGGATTTTGGGATGGATCCCGAGAGGATTTTGGGATGGATCCCGCGGGGATTTTGGGATGGATCCCGCGGGATTTTGGGATGGATCCCGGGGGTGGGAGGGGTCCCACCGGGCAGGGACCCCGGGGGGCTCCGGGCACGGGGAGGTCACAGCCTTGGGGACATCGCCGGGAGCTCGGTGGCCGCTCAGGTGACATTTCCAAGAGCTGTGGCCACTCAGGTGACATCCCTGGGAGTCCGGTGGCCACTCAGGGGACATGGTCAAGAACTCTGTGGCCACTCAGGGGACATCACCAGGAGCTCGGTGGCCACTCAGGTGACATCTTTGCCACCTTGGTGGCCACTCAGGTGACACTCCCCAGGCTGGTGGCAGCTCAGGTGACACTCCCCAGACCCGTGACCACTCAGGTGACATCACCAGGAGCCCAGTGGCCACTCAGGTGACATTTCCCAGGCTGGTGACCGCTCAGGTGACATCCCTGGGAGCCCAGTGACTGCTCAGGTGACATCCCTGGGAGCTCAGTGACCGCTCAGGTGACACTCCCCAGAGTGGTGGCAGCTCAGGTGACATCCCTGGGAGCTCAGTGACAGCTCAGGTGACATTCCCCAGCCCGGTGGCCCCTCAGCGACACCCCAGCCCAGTTCCACCCCCAGCTCACCCCAAAATGCCCTGGGGGCTCTGGGAGCGATGTCCCCTCCCGGGGGGACAGCGACACTTGGGGACATTCCTGAGCACAGCGCTGGCACCGAGGAGCCCTTGGAGCAGGAGGGGACAGCGGGGACAGTGCCGGGGGGGTGGCTTTGGGGACAGCGGGGGCGGGGGCGGAGCCCTTGGGGTGTCCCCGTGTCCCCTCAGTGTCCCCCAAAATCTGCTCCTCCAGGTCCGGGTTTGGTCCCACTCCCAAAAATCCCAAATTTCACAGTGAAGGGAACCGAGCCCCCAAAATTCCAGCCCGGCAGCTCCAGGGCCCTCCAGCCACACCCTCCCTGTTTTGGGGGGAATTTGGGGGATTTTGGGGGGGCAGGAGGAGGGGAGCCCTCCCCGATTTTGGGGAAAATTTTGGTGATTTTGGGTTTTGGGGGAGGCAGGAGGAAGAGCAGCTCTCCTCGTTTTTGGGGGGAAAAAAACCAGAACCGGGAGGGGCCGATACCGGAACCGGGACAGGCGATACCAGAACCGAGATGAGCCGATACCGGAACCGGGAGGAACCGATATCAGAACTGAGATGAGTTGATACCGGAACCGATAGGAGCCGATATCAGAGCCGGACGAGCCGGTACCGGAACTGGGACGAGCCGATACCGGCCCCGGAGGGCCCCGGGAGGAGCCGATCACAGAACCGGGAGGGGCCGACAACCGGAACGGGGCGATACCAGAACCGGGATGAGCCGATACTGGAACCGATAGGAGCCGATAACCGGGATGAGCCGATACCAGAACCGGGACGAGCCGGTACCAGAACCGGGAGCGGCCGATATCAGAACCGGAACGAGCCGATACCGGAACCGGGACAAGCCGATACCAGAACCGATACGAGCCGATATCGGAACCGATAGGAGCCGATACCAGAACCGGGATTAGCCGATCACAGAACCGGGATTAGCCGATACCAGAACCGGGAGGGGCCGATACTGGGACCGGAGGAGCCGATAACTGGGACGAACCGGTACCAGAACCGGGATTAGCCGCTACCAGAACCGGGCCGAGCCGGTACCAGAACCGGCCGAGCCGATACCAGAACCGGGATTAGCCGCTACCAGAACCGGCCGAGCCGATACCAGAACCGGGATTAGCCGGTACCAGAACGGGCCGAGCCGCTACCAGAACCGGGATTAGCCGCTACCAGAACCGGGATTAGCCGGTACCAGAACCGGGATGACCCGGTACCAGAACCGGGAGGAGCCGATACTGGGACCGGGAGGAGCCGATAACTGGGACGAGCCGATACCAGAACCGGAACGAGCCGATATCAGAACCGGGATGAGCCGATACCAGAACCGGGCCGAGCCGCTACCAGAACCGGCCGAGCCGGTACCAGAACCGGGATTAGCCGGTACCAGAACGGGCCGAGCCGGTACCAGAACCGGGATTAGCCGATACCAGAACCGGGAGGGGCCGATACTGGGACCGGGAGGAGCCGATAACTGGGACGAACCGGTACCAGAACCGGGAGGGGCCGATACTGGGACCGGGAGGAGCCGATAACTGGGACGAACCGGTACCAGAACCGGAACGAGCCGGTACCAGAACCGGGATTAACCGGTACCAGACCGGGCCGAGCGCCCCGCCGCCCCGGGGCCGCCCGCCGCGGGCAGCTCACACCGGGGAGGTGGCGGTGGCGCGGCCCGCCAGGCCGTCGGCGATGTCCCCGCGCTGGGCGCGGCGCAGGGCGGCCACCAGCGCCTCCAGCGTGGCCGAGTCGCGGCGCCCCCAGTGCGCCAGCAGCGCCCGCGCCGGCGCCTCCTCCCGCGCCAGGGCGGCGATCAGCTCCTCCGGGCAGCCCAGCTCCGCCGCCAGCGGCCGCCACGAGTCCTGCGCGCCGCCGCCCAGCAGCTCCGCCACCTCCTCCTGCTTGCTGGCCGGCAGCGAGGCGTACGGGCTCCCGTCGGGCTTGGGGGGCTGCCGGGGGGGCGGTCTGGTGAGTCCTGGGGTGTCGCTGCTAATCCTGGGGTGTCCCTGACCATCCCTGGGTGTCACTGGGGTGTCACTGTCCATCCCTGGGGTGTCACTGGGGTGTCCCTGGGTGTCACTGGGGTGTGCCTGTCCATCCTGGGGTGTCACTGTCCATCCCTGGGTGTCACTGGGGTGTCCCTGTCCATCCCTGGGGTGTCGCTGTCCATCCCTGGGTGTCACTGTCCATCCCTGGAGTGTCACTGGGGTGTGCCTGACCATCCCTGGGGTGTCCCTGACCATCCCTGGGTGTCACTGGGGTGTCCCTGTCCATCCCTGGGGTGTCGCTGTCCATCCCTGGGTGTCACTGTCCATCCCTGGGGTGTCCCTGTCCATCCTCAAGGTGTCACTGTCCATCCCTGGGGTGTCACTGTCCATCCCTGGGTGTCGCTGTCCATCCCTGTCCATCCCTGGGGTGTCCCTCTGTGTCCTGCAGTGTCCCTGTCCATCCTTGGGGTGTCCCTGTCCATCCCTGAGGTGTCACTGTTAATCCTGGAGTGTCCTGGAGTGTCCCTGTCCATCCCTGGGGTGTCCCTGAGGTGTCACTGTTAATCCTGGATTGTCCTGGGGTGTCCCTGTCCATCCTGGGGTGTCACTGTCCATCCCTGTCCATCCCAGGGTGTCCCTGTCCATTCTGAGATGTCCCTGCCCACCCCTGCCCACCCCCTGACCATCCCAGACCATCTCTACCCATCCCTGTCCATCCCTGCCCCCCAGACCATCCCTGCCCGTCGCTGTCCATCCCCAGGTCACCCTACCCACCCCTGTCCACCCCAGACCACCCCAGACCATCCCAAACCACCCCAGGACATCCCTGCCCCACCCCAGACCATCCCAAACCATCCCAGGACATCCCTGCCCCCACCCCAGACCATCCCAGACCATCCCAGACCACCCCAGTCCATCCCTCTCCACCCCAGAGTGTCCCTCTCCATTCCGAGATGCCCCTGCCCCCACCCTGCCCCCCGGGTGCCCCCGCCCCACCTGCGCCCTGGCCCGCGGGCTGGGGGGCTGCTGCTCGTGCAGGCTCTGGCTGTCCACCGAGATGCCGCTGTCGCTGTGCAGCTTCTCGCCCTCGGGGGAGGGCGTCTGGTTGTTGGGCCGGTTGTTGGCGCCCTGCTTGTTCTGCTTGCAGCTGTTCCACCTGCGGGCACGAGGGGTCACCGGGGCTGCCGGGCTGGGCCGCGGCTCCTGGGGATTGTCACCTCCCCTGGTTCTGTCACCTCCCTGGGTTCTGTCCCCTCCCTGGTTCTGTCCCCTCCCCTGGGTTCTGTCTCATTTTTGCATTCTGTCCCATTCCTGGGTTCTGTCCCCTCCCTGGGCTTTGTCCCATTCCTGGGTTCTGTCCCATTCCTGGGTTCTGTCCCCATTCCTGGGGATTGTCCTGTTCCCAGGTTCTGTCCCATTTTTGGGTTCTGTCCCCTTCCCTGGTTTCTGTCCCCTTCCCTGAATTCTGTCCCATTACTGGTTTCTGTCCCCATTCCAGGGCTTTGTCCTGTTCCTTGGGTTCTGTCCCCTTCCCTGGACTTTGTCCCAGTCCCTGAGTTCTGTCCCATTCCTGGGTTCTGTCCCATTTTTTGGGTTCTGTCCCATTTTTCAGGTTCTGTCCCGTTCCCTGAGTTCCATCCCCTTCTCTGAGTTCTGTCTCCATCCCTGAGATTTGTGCTGTTCCTGGTTTCTGTCCCCTTCTCTGGGCTTTGTCACCTCCCCTGGGTTCCATCCCATTCCTGGGTTCTGTCCCCTCCCCTGGGTTCTGTCCCATTTTCGGGTTCTGTCCCATTTTCGGGTTCCATCCCATTCCTGTGCTCTGTCCCATTCCCCGGGTTCTGTCCCATTTTTTGGGTTCCATCCCCTTCCCTGAGCTTTGTCCCCATTCCAGGGGTTTGTCCTGTTCCTTGGGTTCTGTCCCATTTTTTGGGTTCTGTCCCATTTTTGGGTTCCATCCCATTCCCTGAGTTCCATCCCCTTTCCCCGGGTTCTGTCCCATTCCTGGGCTCTCTCCTAATTTCTGGTTTCTGTCCCTTTCCCTGAGTTCTGTCCCGTTTTCTTGGTTTTGTCCCAGTTTCTGATTTCTGTTCTGTTCTGTCCCCATCCCCAAACCCCATCCCTGCCCCCAAACCCCTCAAACCCCCCACACCCCCATCCCTGCCCCCAAACCCCCGAACCCCCGTCCCTGCCCCCAAACCCATTTCCTCATCCCCAAATTTCCATTCCTGCCCCCACACCCTTCCCTGCCCCCAAACACCCCCATACCCTGCATCCCTGCCCCTCAAACCCCCCAAACCCCGGTCCCTGCTCCCCAAACCCCCACACCCCCATTCCTGCCCTCCAAACCCATTTCCTCATCCCCAAATTTCCATCCCTTCCCCCATACCCCCATCCCTGCCCCCAAATCCCTTTCCCTTCTCCCCAAACCCCATCCCTGCCCCCCAAACCCCCCAAACCCCGGTCCCTGCCCCCAAACCCCCAAACCCCCATCCCTGCTCCCTAAACCCCCATCCCCGCACCCTAAATCCCCATCCCTGCCCCCAAACCCCCCACACCCCATCCCTGTGCCCCGCACCCCCCGTCCCTGCTCCCCAAACCCCTAAACCCCATCCCTGCCCCCAAACCCATTTCCTCATCCCCAAATTTCCATTCCTGCCCCCACACCCCTTCCCCTGCCCCCAAACACCCCCATACCCTGCATCCCTGCCCTCAAACCCCCAAACCCCGGTCCCTGCTCCCAAACCCCCACACCCCATTCCTGCCCCCAAACCCATTTCCTCATCCCCAAATTTCCATCCCTACCCCCAAACCCCCATCCCTGCCCCCAAATCCCATCCCTGCCCCCAAACCCCCGTCCCTGCCCCCCACCCCCCATCCCTGCCCCCAAACCCCGTCACCCCCATCCCTGCCCCCAAACCCCTCAAACCCCCATCCCTGCCCCCAAATCCCTTTCCCTTCTCCCCAAAACCCCATCCCTGCCCCCAAACCCCATCCCTGCCCCCAAACCCTCATCCCAGTTTACAAACCCCATTCCTGCCCCCTGCACCCCCGTCCCTGCCCCCAAACCCCCATCCTTGCCCCCAAACCCCCGCACCCTTTCCCTGCCCCCAAATCCCCATCCCTGCCCTCCAAACCCCCATCTCTGAGCCCCAAACCCCATCCCTGCCCCCAAATCCCTTTCCCTTCTCCCCCAAACCCCCATCCCCTGCACCCTAAATCCCTTTCCTTCTCCCCAAACCCCCATCCCTGCCCCCCAAATCCCTTTCCCTGCTCCCCAAACCCCCATCCCTTCCCCAAACCCCTATCCCTGCCCCCAAACCCCCCGCACCCCTCCCTGCCCCCGCACCTCTTGAAGGCGATGTAGGCCACCAGCCCCACCACCACGGCCGCCAGGATGGAGCAGTACACCGGGATCAGGCTGTCGCCGCTCCCGCGGGTGGCCACGGGCTGCGAGCTGCCCGGCACCGTGGGGCCGCCCCCGCGGCCGTGCTGGCCGCGCCCTCGGTGCCCGGCCGCTCCCCGGTGGCCGCCTCGGGGCTCTCGGAGCCCCCAGCGCCGGGGGCTGCGTTGTCCAGCGAGGGTGGAGACCTGGCGGGGGCGGGGGGGGAAACTCCAGGGAAAATCGGGGTCAGGATGGGGAGGGGGTGACAGGAAAGTTTTACAGATGTAACAGAAAGATCTATGAATGCAGAATCTGAAGGAGGGATAAAATAATAACAGGTTTTGATGTAAAAACAGAAATTGTGTGAGGCTGGGATTGTGTGAGGCTGAAATGGGGCTCAGATTGTGCTGGGATTGTGCTGGGATTGTACTGGGATTGTACTGGGATTGAACTGGGATTGTACTGGGATTGTACTGGGATTGAACTGGGATTGTACTGGGATTGTGCTGGGATTGTGCTGGGATTGTACCGGGATTGTACTGGGATTGTGCTGGGATTGTGCTGGGATTGTACTGGGATTGTACTGGGATTGTGCTGGGATTGTACTGGGGTTGTGCTGGGATTGGTGACACTGGGATTGGTGACAGACAGGTTGGTGACAAAGGGGGTTGGTGACACTGAGGGAATTGGTGACACTGGGATTGGTAACACTGGGATTGGTGACACTGGGATTGGTGACACTGAGGGAATTGGTGACATTGATGGAATTGGTGACGCTGAGGGAATTGGTGACACCGGGATCGGTGACAGTAGAATTGGTGACACTGAGGGAATTGGTGACACTGGGATTGGTGACCCTGAGGGATTTGGTGACACTGAGGGAATTGATGACACTGGGATTGGTGACCCTGAGGGAATTGGTGACACTGGGAATTACTGACACTGAGGAATTGGTGACACTGGGATTGGTGACAGCGGGTTGGTGACACTGAGGGAATTGGTGACCCTGAGGGAATTGCTGACACTGGGATTGGTGACACCGGGATCGGTGACAGTAGAATTGGTGACAGCGGGATCGGCGCCAGGGGCTCGCTGGCCTCTCCCGCCGCTCCCGCCGCTCCCGCGCACAAAGCCGCCGCTGTGCCCGCGACCTGCGGCTCCCTTTGCTCGACCCCGGCCGGGAGCGGCCCCTACCCCGCCAGCGGCGGCGGCGACGAGGACAAAGCGCTTTTCTTGTGGGGCAGCGAGTGGCCGAGGGACGGCGGCGGCGCCCGGAACCGCCGCGGGCTGTGCCCAGAGCCGCCGCCGGCGCCGCTTGGCCGCAGCATCCCAGTTCTCCCAGTTCCTCAGCCCGGCTCTGACCATTGCTCTCCCCGTTTCCCCTTTCCCGAGGGGCTGGAGCCGTGCCCGGGATGCTGGCGGTGACTGCGAGGGACCCCCAGCCCCTTTCCCGGCACATCCCAGCGCCACACCCGGACCGGACCCGGACCCGAACCCGGACCTGAACCGGACCTGGACCCGGACCCGAACCTGAACCCGAACCCGAACCTGGACCCGGACCCGGACCCGGACCTGGACCTGGACCCGGCCCCCATGCGGGGGCAGCAGAGTCGCGACAGCGACAGCAAAGCCGTGACAGTGACAGCAGAGCCGCGACAGCGACAGCAGAGTCGCGACAGTGACACAGCCACTCCTGGACAGGGCACAGCCGTGGCAATGACAGAGCTGTGACAGTGACACCACACAGCCGTGACAATGACACAGCACAGTGTGACAATGACACAGCCGCCCTGGACATGGCAGAGCCGTGACAATGACACAGCAGATCTGTGACAATGACACTGCCCAGTGACAATGACATGACAGAGCTGTGACAATGACACTGTACAGCTGTGACAATGACACAGCACAGTGTGACAATGACACAGCACAGTGTGACAATGACAGCACACCTGTGACAATGTCACACCTGTCCAATGCCCGCACACCCGTGCCAAAGCCACACCCGTGCCAATGTCACACCTGTCCAATACCCGCACACCTGTCCCAATCCCAGCACACCTGTGCCAATGTCACGCCTGTACCAATGTCACACCTGTCCAATGCCCACACACCTGTGCCAATGTCACACCTGTGCCAATGTCACATCTGTCTAATACCCGCACACCTGTGACAATGCCACACCTGCCCACCACCCGCACACCTGTCCCAATCCCAGCACACCTGTCCAATGCCACACCTGCCCCCTACCCGCACACCTGTGACAATCCCAGCACACCTGTCCCAATCCCAGCACACCTGTACCAATGCCACACCTGTCCAATGCCCGCACACCCGTGACAATGTCACACCTGCCCAATACCCGCACACCTGTGACAATGTCACACCTGTCCCAATCCCAGCACACCTGTACCAATGCCACACCTGTCCAATGCCCGCACACCCGTGACAATGTCACACCTGTCCCAATCCCAGCACACCTGTCCAACACCACACCTGCCCAATACCCGCACACCTGTGACGATGTCACACCTGCCCAACACCACACCTGCCCCCGCCCCGCCCTTACCGCGGCACTCCGGCGTCCGCCGTGGCCGAGCACTCCCGCACCAGCACCTACCGTTCTCCTCGCAGGTGGTGCAGGGCAGGCAGGGATCCACGAAGTTGGCCTCGCTGGAGAAGGTGCCGTGCGGGCACTCCTCGCACACCGTGTCCTGCGGCGCCCTTGCAGGCGAACATCAGCCCGAAGCCGGCCTCGCACACGCGGCAGCGCCGGCACTCCCGCCCGCCTCCGCCTGGAAGTAGCCGTAGGCGCACCGCACTACGGCGTCGTCGGACTCGACACGCAGGCGCCAGCATCGTCTGCAGCCCCTCGCACTCGCGTGCACGGCCGGCACGGCTCCGTGGCGCTCACCGCGTCCGAGAAGGTGACACCTGCGGGGACAGGAGGCGCTGCTGCTGTCCCCCGCGCCGCGGGGTTGTGGTTTGTGGGCGTGGGGCGCGATTCCAGGGTCAGGCGGAGAGGGGTGGGTTTGTTTGTGGGTCAGGCAGGCTCGGTTTGTTGTTAATAGGTGAGGTGTTCTCAAAAATTCCCGGTTCTGGCACCTTCCAGAATTCCATTCCCACAGGAATTCCCAGTTCTGGCACCCTCCAGGCTCTCCTTCCCATTAACAGCTGAGCCACTCCCAAAAATTCCCAGTTCTGGCACCTTCCAGAATTCCATTCCTGCAGGAATTCCCAGTTCTGGCATCCTCCAGGCTCCCCCTTCCCATAAAAACCTGAGCCACTCTCAAAAATTCCCAACCCTGGCATTCTCCAGGCTCCCCATTCCCATTAACACCTGAACTATTCCTGCAGGAATTCCCGGTTCTGGCACCTTCCAGAATC
>JAKWBO010001393.1:0-14610 GCA_034336685.1 Luscinia luscinia
GACACACAGGGTGACACACAGGGACACGCAGGGTGACACACAGGTTACACACAGGGTGACACAGGGACAGGGTGACACACAGGGTGACACACAGGTGACACTCGTACCTGAGCTCCAGGCAGCCCAGCTGCAGCGCCATGGGGACACACAGGGACACACAGGGTGACACACAGGGTGACATAAGTGACACAGGTACCTGAGCTCCAGGCAGCCCAGCTGCAGTGCCATGGGGACACACGGGGACACACAGGGTGACACACAGGGTGGCACAGGGACATGGTGACACACAGGGTGACACACAGGGTGACACAGGGACAGGGTGACACATAGGTGACACAGGTACCTGAGCTCCAGGCAGCCCAGCTGCAGCGCCATGCCCTCGCTGACCTTGCTGGCGAAGTTCTGCATGTACTCACTGCGGAGCTGCGGGGACAGCGCGTCACCACGGGGACAGCGGGGACAGCAGGGACAGCGAGGACATCAGGGACAGCAGGGACAGCAGGGACACTGGGGACAGCGGGACAGCGGGGACAGCGGGGAGACCAGGGACAGCAGGGACAGAGGGGACAGCAGGGACAGCGGGGACAGCGGGGACAGCGGGGACAGCAGGGACAGCAGGGACAGAGGGGACAGCAGGGACAGCGTCAGGGGACAGCGGGGACAGCGGGGACAGCGGGGACAGAGGGGACAGCAGGGACAGCGGGGACAGCGGGGACAAGCGGGGACAGCGGGGACAGCGGGGGACACGGGATGGTGGCAGGAGTGGTGACAGGAATGGTGACAGGACAGGGGACGGTGGCAGGGACAATGACAGGGATGGTGACAGGGATTGGTGGTAGGGGACAGTGACAGGGGGCAATGATGGGATGGTGGCAGGAATAGTGACAAGGACAGTGACAGGGATGAGTGGCAGGGATTGGCGGCAGGGGACGGTGACAGGGGACGGTGGAGGAATGTCAGGGAAGGGTGACAGGGATTGGTGGCAGGGGACAATTACAGAGGGTGGGGACGGGGATTGGTGACAGGAATGGCTTCAGGACATGGTGACAGGGGATGGTGGCAGGAATGGGGACAAGGACGGTGGCAGAGATTGGTGACAGGGATTGGTGACAGAGGATAGTGACAAGGATGGTGGCAGGGGACGGGGCAGGAGTGACAGGAATGGTGAGGGGATGGTGACAGGGGATGGTGGCAGGAACGGTGACAGGAGATGGTGACAGGGGACAATGACAGGGGCTGGTGACAGGGGATGGTGGCAGGAATGGTGACAAGGACAGTGGCAGGGGATGGTGGCAGGGGATGGTGGCAGGAATGGTGACAAGGACAGTGACGGGATGGTGGCAGGGATGGTGGCAGGGATGGTGACAGGTATTGGTCATGGGGATTGTGACATAGGGCAATGACAAGGGACAATGACAGGGGATTGTGACAGGAATGGTGACAGGGGATGGTGACAGGGATTGTGAGAGGGGACAATGACACGGGCTGGTGACATGGGATTGTGACAGGGGATTGTGACAGGAATGATGACAGGAATGGTGACAGGAGATGGTGACAGGGGACAATGACAGGGGCTGGTGACAGGGACGCTGGCACTGCCACACCCTCCCCATCCCACGCTCCGGGCAGGAAAGCAGTGCCAGGAATGTCCCCGGATGTCCCCAGATGTCCCTGGACTGGCCATTCCCAACAGCGGGACAGCGCCACCGCCACCCCAAAGGTGACAAAACCTGGGAATTCCGGGAATTCTGGGAATTCGGAATTCGGGATCCTGAGCAGCCCTGACCTGCTGGTAGAAGTAGAGCAGCGTGGTCCTGTCCTCCTTGAAGCGCTCCACGAAATCCTCGGGCAGGTACCGGATCTGCAGGTCGTACCTGGGAAAAAGCGGGAGCCGCACGGTGAGATCCCCACCCATCACCCCCAAAAATTTGGGATGATGTGGCCAGAAATGTGGATTCTGTCACCAACTGTTGAAGCTAAAAGAGATAGTGATTTCTGATCTCCTGGCACATATTATCTGCTAATGGGCCATCTTTAAAACCAGCTGGGCAATCATCTTTATCTTTCCCACAGCCCATCCTCCCTCCAGGAGATATCTCCTGTTAATGGGCCAGGTGTTAAAATCCAGCTGGGGAAATCATCTTTATCTTCCCAGAGCCCATCCTCCTCAGAAGATATCTCCTGTTAATGGGCCATTGTTAAAAACCAGCTGGGCAATCATCTTTATCTTTCCACAGCCCATCCTCCCTCCAGGAGATATCTCCTGTTAATGGGCCAGGTGTTAAAAACCAGCTGGGCAATCATCTTTATCTTTCCACAGCCCATCCTCCCTCCAGGAGATATCTCCTGTTCATGGCCATTGAGTCCCAGGGCATGACTGATAAAATTCCATCATCCCACTGGGAGATGCTCCAGCCAGGGGAGGAGCCAAGCCTTTCCTACCTAGAGAAAAAATGAGATTTGGAACACCAGAGCAGCCTTTTCCACTGGATTCCAGAGGAAAACTGGACCTTCCCACATCATCCCTGGAGCTTCAGAGGAAACTGCACCTTCTACAGGAGCACTGCTCCAGCTGAACCACATCTGCCACTGCAGGAGGATGCAGCCACCATTGAATGGGACTGCTGCCAACACCCTGACTGACTGACGGGTGTCAGCTTGGATTCTGACTCTGGCAGGGTTTGGGATTGTTCTGTGTAATACTGCATTTCTATTTTAATTTTCCTAGTGAAGAACTGTTATTGCTAATTCCCATATCTTTGCCTGAGAGCCCCTTAATTTCAAAATGATGATAAATTGGAGGAAGGAGGTTTCCATTCCCCATTTCCAAGAGAAGCTCCTGCCTCTATTGGCAGACACCTGTCCTCCAAACCAGGACAACAGGACAGAGAGGGACAATCCCACCTCCACTCGGCTTCCAGGTGGAGACACTCGTATTTTTCCTGGACCTCTCCCACGGTGAGCTGGGGATGCAGCCAGTGGATCTCGTCGGATTTGACGTGCTTGAGGCGCAGCCCGTAGCACTCGGCCAGGCGGATGTCGGGCTCGATCCGCCCGCTCAGCAGGATGGAGCGGATCACCTCCTGGGAGCGGGGAATCGCGGGAATCACGGGGAATCACAGGGAATCGCGTGGAATCGCGGGGAATCACGGGAATCACGGGATTGCGGATGGGAAAGGGCTGGAATCCCATCCCAGTCCAACCCCGGCGCCTCCGTGATCCCAAGTTTCCGTGGATGCGGCCAGGGATTCTTTGGGAATTCTTTCCCAAGCTCCCAGCTCAAGCTCCCTTTCCCAGTGGGAGCCATTCCTGGCTCCTGCCCTCCAGCCCTTTCCCAAATCCCAGCTCTCCTTTCCTCTGCAAAAGGCTCCGAGGATTCCCTGATCCTGCCCTGATCCAGCTGCACATTCCCGGCTCTCCCAGCCTGGGGCTGGATCCATCCCCATCCCAACTCCCTCTCTGGGAAGGAATTTCGGGATCCAGGGCTTCACTGGGAATTCGGGACTCCAGGAAGGGTCTCCCTCCCTTTCCATCCCTGAATTCCATAAAACCGCTCAGGATGGATCCTGAGTGTCCTGGATCCCGGAATGGTTTGGATGGGATCCATGGACCTTCCATCCCATCCCAAGGACACTTCCCACCATTCCAGGGTGACCCAACCTCCCCCTCAGCCAAACCATCCCGGCATTTTTGATCCCGCTTTCCCCATCGCACCCGGATCTCCGTGGCCACGGAGCACTTGACCAGCTTGAAGTTCTTGCCCAGGTTGAAGCTGTTGCTGTAGAAGCAAACCTTGAGGATGCGCTGTCTCCTCCTGCTCCCGGTGGTCCCCAGGGGTCCCGGTGATCCGTCTCTGGCGTCCCCCATGGCCTCCAGGGTCCCGGCGAGGCTGCGGGAGGAGCTGCTGCGGGGCGCCCCAGCTGGTCGGGGATGGCCGCTATCCTCAGGGCGCCTTGACGGTGCCAGGAGCCGAGCATCCCTTCCCTGCGGGGATAACGGTGCAGCGGTGGGAACGGGGACATCCCGGGAAAAGAGGAGAAGGGAAAGGGAAAAAGGGGAAAAGGGCACCATGGCGTCAGGAGCTGAGCATCCCTTCTCTGCGGGGGTGATGGCATGGTGGGAACCGGGACATCCCGGGAAAAAGGGGAGAAGGGAAAAGGGAAAGGAAAAAGGGAAAGGAAAAGAGGAAAAAGAAAAGGAAAAAGGAAAGAGGAAAATGGAAAAAGGAAAAGGAAAAAGGAAAAAGGAAGAAAGGAAAAAGGAAAAGGGAAAAGGGAAAAGGGAAAAGGAAAAGGCAAAGGGAAAAGGGAAAAGGGAAAAGAAAGGGAAAAGGGAAAAGGAAAAGGAAAAAAGGAAACAGGAAAATGAAAAGGGAAAGGAAAAGGAAAGGGAAAAGGAAAAGGAAAAGGAAAAGGAAAAGGAAAAGGAAAAGGAAAAGGAAAAGGAAAAGGAAAAAGGAAAAGGAAAAGGAAAAGGAAAAGGGAAAGGGAAAGGGAAAAGGGAAAGGGAAAGGAAAGGAAAAGGGAAAGGAAAGGGAAAGGGAAAGGGAAAGGGAAAGGAAAGGAGAAGGAAAAGGGAAAAAGGAAAAGGAAAAAGGAAAAGGAAAAAGGGAAAAGGGCACCATAGGTCAGGAGCCGAGGCATCCCTCCCTGCGGGATAACGGCACGGCGGTGGGACTGGGGACATCCCGGAAAAAGGGAAAAGGGAAAGGGGAAAAGGGAAAAGGGAAAGGCAAAAGGAAAAGGGAAAAGGAAAAAGAAAAGGGAAAAGGGAAAAGGAAAAGGAAAAAGGAAACAGGAAAAATGAAAAGGGAAAGGAAAAGGAAAAGGGAAAAGGAAAAGGAAAAGGAAAAGGAAAAGGAAAAGGAAAAGGAAAAGGAAAAGGAAAAGGAAAAGGAAAAGGAAAAGGAAAAGGAAAAGGAAAAGGAAAAGGAAAAGGAAAAGGAAAAGGAAAAGGAAAAGGAAAAGGAAAAAGGAAAGGGGAAAGGAAAGGGAAAAGGGAAAGGGAAAGGAGAAGGAAAAGGGAAAAGGAAAAGGGAAAAAGGGAAAAGGAAAAAGGGAAAGGGCACCTGGCTGGCGTCAGGAGCCGAGCATCCCTCCCCTGCGGGATAACGGCACAGGCGGTGGGACTGGGGACATCCTGGAAAAAGGGAAAAGGGAAAGGGAAAAGGGAAAAGGGAAAAGGAAAAAGGAAAAAGGAAAAAAGGAAAAGGGAAAAGGAAAAGGAAAAGGAAAAGGGAAAGGGAAAGGGAAAGGGAAAGGGAAAGGAAAAGGAAAAGGAAAAAGAAAAAGGAAAAGGAAAAGGAAAAGGAAAAGGAAAAGGAAAAGGAAAAGGAAAAGGGAAAGGGGAAAGGAAACGGGAAAAGGGAAAAGGGAAAGGAAAAAGAAAAGGAAAAGGGAAAGGGGAAGGAAAAGGAAAAGGAAAAGGAAAAGGAAAAGGAAAAGGAAAAGGAAAAGGAAAAGGAAAAGGAAAAAGGAAAAAGGGAAAGGGAAAAAGGGGAAAGGGAAAAGGGCACCCGGGCGTTAGAGCTGAGCATCCCTTCCCTGCTGGAATGATGACACGGTGGGATCGGGACATCCTGGGAAAGGGAAAAAGGGGAAAAGGGGAAAGTGGAAAGGAAAAAGGAAAAAGGAAAAGGAAAAAGGAAAAAAGAAAAAGGAAAAGGAAAAGGAAAAAGGAGAAGGAGTAGGAAAAGGAAAAGGGAAAGGGAAAAAAGGGAAAAGGGAAAGGGAAAAAAGAGAAAAGGGAAAGGCAATAGGAGAAAAGGGAAAAGGGAAAGAAAAAGATAAAAAGGAAAATGAAAAGGGAAAAAGGAAAGGGAAAGGGAAAAGGACACCCGGGGTGTGAGGAGCCGAGCATCCCTTCCCGCGGGGATGACAGCGTGGTGGGATCGGGGACATCCCGGAAGGGGAAAGGGGAAAGGGAAAAGGAAAGTGAAAAGGAAAAGAAAAAGGGAAAAGAAAATATAAAAGGAAAATGAAAAGGGAAAAAAAGGGATAGAAGGGAAAGAAGGGAAAAAAGGGAAAAGGGGAAAAGGGAAAGAGAAAGGGGAAGAAAAATAAAGGAAAATAAAAATGGGAGAAGGGGAAAGGGCAAAGTAAAAGGGAAAAGGAAGAGGGGAAAGAAGAGGGGAATGGAAAGATAAAAGGGAAAGGGAAAGGAAGTGGAAAAGGAAGTGGAAAAGGAAGGGGAAAAGGAAGTGGAAAACGAAGGGGAAAAGGAAACCCGGGGCTTCAGGAGCAGAACATCCCTTCCCTGTGGGAACGAGCGGCAGCAGTGGGACCGGGGACATCCCGGGAAGGTGGGAAGGGAAAAGGGAAAAAATGGGGAAAGGGGAAAAAGGGGAAAAGGGGGAAAAGGAGGAAAAAGGAAAAAGGGGAAAAGGGGAGAAGGGGAAGGAGAGGGAAAAGGGGAAAAGGAGGAAAAAGGGAAAAAGGGAAAAGGGGAGAAGGGGAAAGGAGAGGGAAAAGGGGAAAAAGGGGAAAAGGGGAAAAAGGGGAAAAGGGGAGTAGGGGAAAGAAAGGGGGAAAGGGGAAAAGGAGGAAAAGGAGGAAAAAGGGGAAAAACGGGAAAGGGGAAAGGGATGTCCCCACCATGTCCAGAGCAATGCCCATGTCCCTGTCACCTCCTGAGTGACATCTCCATGTCCCTGTCACCTCCAAACCAAACACCTTTGTGTCCCTGTCATCTCCAGTGACACCTCCGTGTCCCTGTCACCTCCACAGTGACACCTCCGTGTCCCTGTCACCCTCACAGTGGCATCCTCCACACCCGTGTCACCTCCAGAGTGACACTTCTGTGCCTTTGTCACCTCCACAGTGGCATCTCCATGTCCCTGTCACCTCCAAACCAAACACCTTTGTGTCCCTGTCATCTCCAGTGACACCTTTGTGTCCCTGTCACCACCACAGTGACACCTCCGTGTGCCTGTCACCCTCACAGTGGCACCTCTGTGTCCCTGTCACCTCCACAGTGGCACCTCCACATTCCTGTCACCTCCACAGTGGCAGGACACAGGTGCTGGTTTAGAGGTGACACCTCTGTCTCCCTGTCACTCCACAGTGACACCTCCATGTCCCTGTCACCTCCACAGTGACACCTTTGTGTCCTTGTCACCTGCACAGTGACATCTGTGTCCCTGTCACCTCCACAGTGACACGCCCACCTCAATTTTGATCAATTTTCTCTTTAATTTTCAGAAGCAAAAAAAAAAATTTAAAAACGTCACTGCAGCCAAACGGGAAACGGCTCCCAAAAAAAAAAAAACCAAAAAAAACCACTGGATGCGGGTCTGGGATAACCCAGAGGGATCCCAAACAACCCTGTCACCTCCAGAGTGACACCTCCACGTCCCTGTGACCTCCAGAGCGACACCTCTGTGTCCCTGTCACTCTAGAGTGACACCCCCACCTCAATTTAGATCAATTTTCTCTTTAATTTTCAGAGGGAAAAAAAAATTAAAAACGTCACTGCAGCCAAACGGGAAACGGCTCCTAAAAAAACCAAAAAAACCCCCAAAAAACCCACTGGGTGCGGGTCCGGGATAACCCGGCGGGATCCCAAATCCTGCCGCTCCCGAGGATTTCGGGCGGGAGGGGCGGCCGGGCGGGGTTCGGCGCCAGGCGCCGGGAGCAAAGGTGCGGCGGAGCTCCGGAATGTGGGATCGCGCCCGCGGCTGCGCTGGATCCGCGCCCGGGGCGCTCCGGTTAATGATCAAACGCGGCCGGGGCCGCTCCCAGCGGCCGGGAGAGCGGGGCAGCGTCCGGGGATCCTCGGAGCCGCCTCCTGAGAGCCGAGGGGCTCCGGGAGAGCCGGGAATCGGGATAAGGGAACGGGAATGGCTTCGGTGGGAAAGGGGAGCTTGGGAAGGAATTCCTGGCTGGGCTGGAATTCCCAGAGAATCCCTGGGAGCGCCCAGGGGTGGGTTTGGAGCAGCCTGGGGTGGTGGGGTTGGAATGGGATGGGATTTAAAATCCACGAATCCCATCCAAACCATACCAGGATTCTGGGATCCGGGACGCTCAGGATCCATCCCGAGGGATTTTTATGGAATTTGGGGATGGAAAAGGGAAGGGAGACCCTTCCTGGAGTCCCAAATTCCCATTAAATTCCCGAAATTCCTTCCCAGAGAGGAGTTGGGATGGGGATGGATCCAACCCCAGGCTGGGAGAGCCGGGAATGTGCAGCTGGATCAGGGCAGGATCCAGGGAATCCTCGGAGCCTTTTGCAGAGGGAAAGGAGAGCTGGGATTTGGGAAAGGGCTGGAGGGGCAGGAGCCAGGGAATGGCTCCCGCTGGGAAAGGGGAGCTTGGGAAGGAATTCCTGGCCGGGCTGGAATTCCCAGATTTGGGATGGCGGGAGGTGTCGGGATTGGAATTGTTTGGGATTTAACGTCGCTCTCACCCCAACCCCTTTGGGGATTTTTTCATTCCTTGGGGCTTGGTTCTCTTTTTTTTTTTTGGTGTTTTTTTTTGTTTTGTTTTGGTTTTTTTCCACCTCAGGGTTTTGGGGTTTTTGTTCTTCCCACCCCGGGGCCCCTCGGGCCGGCGCTGCAGGAAGCCACATCCTCTGCGCACCCCGGTGACACTGGGCCTTGTCCCCTCCGCGGGGACAGCTAGGCCCCCTCCCCCAAAAACCCCCTGACCCTTCCTGTCCCCGAACTCCTGATCCCAAAAGAACCCGGATCTGTCTGGGGTCGGCTGGGAACGATCCCAAATCCAGCCCCGGGAACAGGGATGAGAGCTGCCACGGATGATTTTTTTTAGGGAATGTGGGAAAAAATTCCATTTATGGCTTTTTTGGGTTTGTTTTTTTTGCCCCACTTTTTCCTCCCGGGAAAATTCCCGGATTTCTCTCTCCCAGCCCCATTCCCACGGGGACAGCAGGGCTGGGATGTCCCCTGGGTGTCCCCGCGCTGGGAAGGGGATTCGGGGATGGAAAATCCCGTGGAATATCCCAAGAATTCCCTCAGGGCCAGAGCTGGGGACATCAGGGGACATCAGGGGACATCAGGGGACATCAAGGGACATCAGGGGACATCAGGGGACATCAGGAGACATCAGGGGACATCTGAGGACATCAAGGGACATCAAGGGACATCAGGGGACATCAGGGGACATCAGGGGACATCAGTGTCCCCACAAACCCCGCAGGGGACACAGGTGACAGTCCCGCCCTCCGCCACCATCCCGGATTTCCCCATCCCAGTTTTCCCAGCTCCACACCTGGAAAAGCGCTCCCGGCGACAGCCCGACCCCCTTTGTCGCCGTTCCTGTCACCTCCCCTGCGCCTCGGGGACAAATCCCCGTGACGCAACCCGCGGGGCGCGGAGGCCACTCGGAGGAAACGGAACCGAGCCCGGCGCTGTCACCCAGGTCCCCTCCCTGCCCCCTCCTCGTGTCCCCTCGGGCCACCCCGGCCGCGTCCCCTCCTGTCGCCTCCTCCTCACGGCGACACCGCCGAGGTCCCCGCGGGGCCACCTCCCGCACCAGGAAGTGGCCCCGGTGGCTCCGGGACGAGTTGGCGCTGTGGCCAAAGCCGGGCGGCGGGCGGGTGGCACCGCGGGGACGTTTGTGTGTCGCCGCAGCTCCTCAGCGGGCGCGGTCCCGTCGGGAATTCTCCGGGATGAGTTTCCCGGGCCCGCCCCTCGCTCCGCCAGGTGAGGGGCGCGGAGTTCCCGCGGTGGGAATTTGGAATTCCCGGGGCGCGGGTGGCGAGCGGCACTTACGGAGGGGTGGCGGCTGTCCCCGCTGTCCCCGCTGTCCCCTGGGGGTGGCCCGGGTGGTCCCTGAGGTGGCCTCGCTGTCCCTCGAAGTGGCCTGGGCGGCTCCTGAGGTGGCCCAGGTGTCCCCTGAGGTGGCCCAGGTGTCCCCTGGGGTGGCCCGGGTGGCCCCGCTGTCCCCTCCGAGTGGCCCCGGTGGCCCCTGGGGTGTCCCTGGGGTGTCCCTGGGGTGTCCCCTGGGGTGGCCCCGCTGTCGCCGCTGTCGCCGAGCGCGCGCTGGCGCCGCTTCCTGCTGTGACTGGCACGGGTGCGCAGAGGGACCGGCAGCGGGACCCGGAACCGGCACCAGAACCGGGACCTGGAACCGGCACCCGGACCTAGAACCGGCATCAGGACCCGGCACCGGCACCTAGAACCGGCACCCGACACTGGGACCCGGACTTAGAACCGGCACCAGAACCGGCACTCCGACCTAAAACCGGCATCAGGACCTGAACTGGCACCGGGACCGGAACCGGCACCGGGACCCGGCACCGGACCTAGAACCGGCATCGGGACCAGAACCGGCGCCGAGACCCAGAACCGGCACCGGGACCCGGCACCCAGAACCGGCACCCGGCACTGGGACCCGGACCTAGAACCTGCACCGAGATCCAGAACCGGCACCCGACAGGAGGACCCGGCACCCAGAACCGGGACCCGACACCGGGATCCGACACCGGGACTGGCACCCGACACTGGGACCTGGGACTAGAACTGGGACCCGGCACTAGAACCGGCACTGGGACCCAGAACCGGCACCTGAGAGCAGCACTGGGATCTGAGACCCAGAACCGGCACCCGACACCAGAACCAGCACTGGGACCCAGAACCGGCACCTGAGAGCAGCACTGGGATCTGAGACCCAGAACCGGAACCCGGCACCGGAACCGGCGCCAGAATCGGCACCCAGACCTAGAACCGGCACCGGACCTGGCACCCAGAACTGGCACCGGGCCCAGAGCCGGCACCAGGACTGCAACTGGCACCAGGATCCAGCACCAGGACTTGCACCCAGCACCAGCACCAAGAACCGGAACCAGCACTGGGATCCAGCACCCAGCATCGGCACTGGAACCGGAACCAGCATCGGGACCAGAACCCAGCACCCCACGCTGGCACCCAGAGCTGACACCCAGCACCCAGAACCGGCACTGGGTCCCAGACACCGGCACCGGAACCGGCACCAGGACTGGGACCCAGAACCGGGACCAGAACCGGGACACAGAACTGGGACCCAGCACCCAACACCAACACGGAAAGAGCACCAGGACTGGGACCCAGAACCGAGACCAGAACCGGGACCCAGAACTGCGACCCAGCACCCAACACCAACACGGAAAGAGCACCAGGACTGGGACCCAGAACCGAGACCAGAACCGGGACACAGAACTGGGACCCAGCACCCAACACCAACACGGAAAGAGCATCAGGACTGGGACCAGAACCAGGACCCAGAACTAGGACCCAGAAATGGGACCCAGAACCAGGACCCAGAACTGAACACTCAGCACCCAACACCAACACCGGAGCCAGCACCAGGACTGGGACCAGAACCAGAACCCAGAAACGGGACCAGAACCAGGACCCAGAAACGGGACCAGAACCAGGACCCAGAACCAGGACCAGAACCAGGACCCAGAACTGGGACCAGAACCGGACCCAGAACTGGGACCAGAACCAGGACCCCAATTGGGATCCAGCACCCAACACCAGGACTGGGACCAGAACTGGAACCAAGAACTGGGACCCAGCAGCCAATGCCAACACCAGAACCAGCACCAGGACCAGAACTGGGACCCAGCGCCCAATACCAGGATTGGGACCAGAACCGGGACCAAAACCAGGACCCAGCACCCAGCACCAACCCCGAACCAGCACCGGGACCAGGACCCAGAACCAGGACCCAGAACCGGGACCCAGCAGCCAATGCCAACACTAGAACCAGCACCAGGACTGGGACCAGAACCGGGACCAAGAGCTGGGACCCAACACCTGGTGCCCAGAACCGGAACCAGCACCCAGCACCAGTATCAGAACCGGCACCCAGAACCGGCGCCGTCCTGGAATTCCCGTTCCCCTCCAAACCCCAAATCCCAAATCCCAAAGCTCCTCTGCCGGGTGGGAATGCTGCAGGAATTTTGGGAATGGGGGGGGGGATCTGGGACTCACCCCGGATTCCAAACCCTCATTCCTGCAGCCGAGCCGGAGCCGCGCGGCGGGATCGCGGCTCCATCCCGGGAATGCCGAATCCCGGGCGCGGGGAGCCGGCCCCGGGCTGAGTCACCGCTCCGGGAGGCGCAGCCCCGCGCGGAGGCTCCGGCTCTGATCCCGATCCATGCAGGAATTCCAGTGACTCACGGGAGCATCGCTGCGTTTCCCAGGGAACGGCCGGGAGCAGCCCCCACAGCCCCCCCACCAAACCAGCGAATTCCCGCCGGGGAAACTGGGATGGGGACGGGAGATCCCAGAGGGATCCGACCACCCTGAGGGGCTCGGGATCCCGGCATGGTTTGGGTGGGAAAGGATCTGAAATCCCATCCCATTCCAAGCCCGGCACCTCCAGGATCCCAGGGTGATCCAACCTTTCCTTGGACGCTCCCAGGGATTCTCTGGGAATTCCAGGCCGGCCAGGAATTCCTTCCCCAGCTCCCCTTTCCCAGTGGGAGCCATTCCCTGGTTCCTGCCCCTCCAGCCCTTTCCCAAATCCCAGCTCTCCTTTCCCTCTGCAAAAGGCTCCGAGGATTCCTTGGATCCTGCCCTGATCCAGCTGCACATTCCCAGCCTGGCATTGGATCCAGCCCCATCCCAACTCCTCTTTGAGAAGGAATTTTGGGATCCAGGGGCTTCACTGGGAATTCGGGACTCCAGGAAGGGTCTCCCTTCCCTTTTCCATCCCCGAATTCCATAAAAATCCCTCGGGATGGATCCTGAGTGTCCTGGATCCCAGAATTCCGGAATGGTTTGGATGGGATCCATGGACCTTCAATCGCATCCCATCCCAATCCCGCTGTCCCAGGGTGATCCAGGCTCCCCCTGCTTCCCATTTCCATTTGTATCCCATCTCCTCTGCATCCCATTTTCCCACACTTCTCATTTTCCCTGTATCCCATCTCCTCTGCATCCAGTTTTCCCTCCATCCCGTTTTCCCTTTGTCCCGTCTCCTCTGCTTCCCATTTTCCCTGTTTCCCATCTTCCCCTGTATCCCATCTCCTCCAGCTCCCTGTTTTTCCATGCATCCCAATTTTTATGCATCCCAGTTTTCCTGCACCCCATTTTCCCTGCTTCCCATCCCATTTCCTTTCCATCTCCTCTGCTTCCCATTTCCATTCGTATCCCATCTCCCCTGCATCCCATTTTCCCAAATTTCCAATTTTCCCTGCATCTCATCTCCTCTGCTTCCAAATTCCGCCTGCATCCCATCTCCCCTTCACCCCATTTTCCCACACTTCCCATTTTCCCTGTATCCCATCTCCCCTGCATCCAATTTTCCCTCCATCCCGCTTTCCCTTTGTCACATCTCCCCTGCATCCCATTTTCCCTGCTTCCCATTTCCATTTGTATCCCATCTCCCTGCATCCCATTTTCCCTGCATCCCATTTTCCCATGCTTCTCATTTCCCTGTATCCCACTTTCCCACACTTCCCATTTTCCCTTTGTCCCATCTCCCCTGCATCCCATTTTCCCAGTTTCCCATTTCCATTTGTATCCCATCTCCCCTGCACCCCATTTTCCCAGTTTCCCATTTTCCCTTTGTCCCATCTCCCCTGCATCCCATTTTCCCAGTTTCCCATTTTTCCTTTGTCCCATCTCCCCTGCATCCCATTTTCCCAGTTTCCCATTTCCATTTGTATCCCATCTCCCCTGCATCCCATTTTCCCAGTTTCCCACTTCCCTCTGCACCCCATCTCCTCCAGCTCCCCATTTCCCCTGCATCCCATTTTCCCTCTTTCCCTTCTCTCCCCACATCCCCTCTTCCCGGGAATCCGACCTTTTCCCGGGGATCCGCCCCCGGGACAATCCCACGCGCGGGGAATGACTCAGGATCGGGGAGAACGGGGAGGGAGCTCCGTGTTCCCGATGTTCCCGAGCCGGGAACGGATTCAGGCCCGACCATCTGGGAAGGAAAAGCTTCTCCAGGTGGGAACAGCCTCGGGAAGCAGCTCCTGGAATTTCAGGAAATTCCCAAGAAGATCAGGGATCCTCAATCTCAATCCCAACTTTTTTTTTTAATTTTTTTTTTTTTTGGCTATTTGGGATGTGATTCCCGATCCATAAAACCTCTGGAATTCCGGCTGGCTGTTCCCAGCCTCGTCATTCCCTGCCCTGCAGCCAGTCCCAGGAATTCCATGGGATCCCATCATTCCCAGATATCCATCATCCCCACATGCCCCTCATTCCCAGATATTTCTCATTCCCATTTTACCATAATTCCCATATTCCCATCATTCCCAGATATCCATCATCCCATCATTCCCATCATTCCCAGATATTCATAATTCCCATCATTCCCAAATATCCTTAATTCCCAGGTATCCCTCATGCCCATATTCCCATAATTCCCAGGTATTCCCAGCATTCCCATTTTCTCATCATTCCCATATTCCCATCATCCCCATATTTCCATCATTCCCAGATATTTCTCATTCCCATATTCCCATCATTCCCATCATTCCCAGATATCCATCATTCCCATTTTCCCATCATTCCCAGATATTTCTCATTCCCATATTCCCATCATCCCCATATTTCCATCATTCCCAGATATTTCTCATTCCCATATTCCCATCATTCCCATATTCCAATCATCCCCCATATTCCCATCATTCCCAGATATCCATCATTCCCAT
>JAKWBO010001394.1:0-14610 GCA_034336685.1 Luscinia luscinia
CAAGCAAACCACTCGCTGTGTTTGAGCCACAGCATTGCCATGCAAAGGCAACACGTGCCATCTACTGGGAAGAAGGAAACTGTTTCACAGTCAAAACCAAAGCAGGGGGTCCGGGGCCTCATGTGCCCCTCCCCGCAGTGTGTGTTCTCCCCGGGGACCCCTTGCTTGGGGTCACTCCCTTTCTCTGCCCTCAGAGCTCCTGAGCCGCTAGCGGCCACAGCCCCTCCCCATGGGCTCGGGCAGGTGCAGACCCTGAGAGAAGAGATGCTCCGTGTGTTCCTGCAAGGTGAGATCCAGCTGAAACACCCAGCACTGTGTGTCTGAGCAGATCCTCCAGGGACAAAGGGAGTTGAAGTTCCTCTGTCTCTGGGGAGCTTCCCTGACCTGGCAGAGAAGGGTAGGAAGAGGTTTTTGTTTGCAGCTTTCCCATTACACAGCCTGGGGGGCCCTGAGAGTGCGGCTGAGGCTGGGCCATATCAGGCCTCTATGATTCCCTTTTGTCCGATACAAATGAGTGGGCCTAAGGAAAACCTGAGATTTTTCGGTTTCCACTGATCTCACCCAGCTCAACAGATGCTAGTATGATAAAACTCAATTTTGAGAAGAGTGAATCATTGGAATTGAAAATAGCAGTCAATTCTTTGAGCCAAATTACTTATGAAAAGGAAAAGTGAGATTTATTATAGACAAGTAATACAATGGTTGGCTCTCACAATTATAGGATGAATATTGTGTGCATGTTAAGTTTTGTGGATGTATAATGATGTTATTGTTATATATCCTCCCAGAGTCCTCTTTCCACTCTCCCACATATTATTGTCAGACATGGCTCAGTGTCACGGTGTGACTTGGGTTTGCCAACCTTAATATATTTAATTTCTTTTTGAGACAGGACCCAGGAGTAGAGACAAGGCAGGCTCAAAACTTAAAAAGGTACAAGAAGAAATTTATTAATAATACAAAAAAAGAAATAGAATTCAGGATAAAATTCCTAGATTGTTCCCTCCTCCCCTTCATTCCACATTTCTTACCAACCAACATACAGAGAGAACACTTCAGTCAGCTATACACTTAAATAATCAGTTCAGTTTACTTCAGAGAGAAAAGTCCCTTTTGTGGTTATAGCTTAGGGGGTGTCTTCACCTTCACAGTCTGTGTCCGCCCGAAAACCACAGAACTATGAATTTTTCCTCCCATTTACACAGTCCTTCCAGAGCCGTGTTATGGGTTACGTTACACACTTGGGGTATCACTTTTAAAGGCAGGCTGCCGAAAAACAAAATTTTCTTCATCTGCTTCTCTATCAAATGTCTCTGTTCATATTCCAGTCCCAGAACAGAGAGAGCTCAATTTCCCCAAGGCAAAAAGTCTTCTACTCAAGCATCCAAACCTCCCCAAGTATATTTCACAGTTTAAAGGAACTTTAGTGAAGTCACAATCCCCACAGCCCACAAAAAAGGTTTTCAGCTACTTTCATCTTTTCAATCTCTTCCCACCAGGAACTTTGTCATCATCCCGCTGACTTCTATAGTCTCCATGCTTCATTTCTTCTCATTCAGGGGAATTTAGGAGATCAAGGATTCCATCCAGGCATAAAGAAGTTACAATTGTATCCAGATTGCGCAAAGAAACAAACGTGGGCAGCTGGAGTTCTTCTCTGCCACGTGGAAAGGCCAGCCGAGCCCAGCCGGCAGGGCTGGGGCCATGTGGCCGGTGCCGGAGCCATGCGGAGCCAGGGGCTCCCCCAAGCCAGGGGCTCCCCGCAGAGCCGGAGTGCCAGGCCAGACCCCAGACTGAGCCCGGAGCCCGGGCCGGAGGCCCCCAGTCAGGGACCGCCACCTCCTCCGGAGGCCGGGAATTGAAAGAGACAGTTAACTCGGTGCAACTGTGATTTGTGAAAGCGAAATAACTTCTTCATTGGTTTCCCGAGCTGTCCATCACCAAATCAGCTCTCTGATTGGTGCCAGCAGCTCACAGGGGAAGCTCCCAGAGACGGGAGGGTGCCTCCCACTCCCCGCCTCATGGAGCCATCCCTGAGGTGAAACCACCCCTCCCCCTTACCACGTGAAACCAACACAAATATCTACACAAGTTTTGCCATCATCCTTCAGGAGGAATCCAGGCCAGCATTTGCACTGGGAAAGGAAACCAAATGCATTCATTTTTAATTCTGTTTATCACCTGTGTGTACTTTCTTCTGAATATGTTAGCATCATAAACTTTTTATGCATCTATTTTTTTAAAGTAACATCTTAATTACTTTGCTGCTTGTATGGTTTACAGGATGTATATCTACTTTTCTTTTCAAATATTGCTGATGTGATCCTAAGCAGCATTTCCTCAAAAAAACAAACAAACAAACAAACAAAAAAAAACCAAAAAAACCCCCAAAACCAAAAAACAAAACAAAGCAACAACAACAAAAAAAACAACAAAAAAACCACACAAACAAAACCCTGTAGACTGAGTAATAATTATTTCTATTTTAACTGAAGAAAAAGTAAAGCACACCTTTTCAAAATATAGAAAAGATTTTTCCTTGAAAATAATAATGGATGGACGCTTCTGAGTTCTTCATTTTCATTGATACATGTGGTTTTTTGTAAGGATAGACAGATTTTAATTATTTTCCCTGGAATCACTGATATCACCTAGAAATCTGTGTAACCAACACAGGAATGTGAATGAGAACTCCTGAGGCTGATTAGGAGCTGGACTTGAACAATTCTTATGGATCCCTTCCAACTCAGAATATTCTCTGTTCCTCTGACATTTATTTGGGTCTGATGATGATCCTGGCAAATTTATCATGTGCAATGTGATAAAATACAACTGGGCAGAGGGGTTTTGGAAAAGGGGCATTAATGTTATCTACAGAAGACTTAGTGTCATGTTCCCTCTACATTCTCTATTTCTCTGTGCAGACATCCAGGATGTGCTCTCTCCACCACTTCAACAAGGTTTTTGTTGAACCCAACAGCTCTTGAGTCTCTGTCTCAACCCCCACAATTCCAGAGGGTTGAATACCTGCAGCTCTAAGCCATGCTGCACAGATTTTATTTATTCTCAGTGGGCCAATGTTCAGCTGAAAAGACGAAGCTTTGGGAGTGCAGTTAGGGTCACTTCAGAGTTGAAACCCTGAAAAAAGTCTTTCTTCTATTTTCACCTACTGTTTGCAGGCTACTGCAGGCTGTTCGTCTGTACTTGCCAAGGCCAAGACAAAGATTCAGAAGTTTCAAAAAACATTCTCACATGCAGACAACAAATAGTGTTATTCTGCTACTAAGATGATATTACTTTGTTTAAATATTTCTATAAGAGTCTCTGTTTGGGGAAAATAAACAAACAAACAAACTGGAGAAAACCAGTATTTCTGCTGTTCATTCCTAGTATTGTAAATTTTTTTCTTTGATTTTCGGTGCTCTGTATACACCAGTAAGGTTTGTTGCATTTAAAGTAGTATATAATCTTTTCCATAGGTTTAAAATATGCACTGTTCCATTTTAAATACAATTGGCAATTGTTTACTTTCAGGAAATGAAAATTTGAATGTTCTTATCATGGCACATAAGCTACTTCACTCCAAGGAGGTACCACACAATGGGGTTAAACACTTAAGAACTAAAAGCTCACTTTATCTTACACCACATTTTGCAATAATTCACCTTGTATCCAACAGGAAGGTCCTGACAATCTTGGGAACAGCCACTGACTTTCTTACTGAGGCATTCATTAACGTGGCAACTTTTCTCATCAGACCCATCACTGCAATATTCTCTGTTATCACAAACCTTGCTTTGAGGAATGCACTTCCCATTTTTGCACATAAAAAAAGAGCTGTTACCTGACTGCTCTGGAAAACAAAAAAAACCCCACACAATTTGGTGTCATCTATTAGTATTTGGAATTAGTTTTCTCATGGATCAGCTGCTGTGTTAACACAAAAGGAAAAAATGTGTAACAATTGAATATTTATTCCTTATTGATAGTTTTATAGAACTTTTGACTTTTCAGTGTTTTTGAAGGTTATTCCTCTCCTGGAAAAATGGGTGAAGACATCAACTTATTACTCTTCCTACATATTTGTTTTCATAAAATGGAGAACCTCTACATCATCTCTGCACAAAATACAGCTCTGGTTTCCAAAAGTTCAAAAACCCGTGTTCTCTCCCCTGTGGATGCTGAGGTGTTTAGGAACACAGCTGACTGAATTCCAATGCATTCCTTGCCTAATGACCTGCAAATATGTCTTTCCCTGTTTAGCAAAACTAGAATACATCATTTCAGCTACATTCAGATCCTTCAAATAACAATTGGAACACTTAAGGAAATATAAGGTAGGTGTGCTGCCTCACTTCACAGCAGATGAATGTTTTCCACCAAAATTGGTATAAAGAACCTGGCTACAGTGCAATGAAATCTTAAGATCTAGACAAAAGAATTGGCCTTTCAAAAAGCCACAGAATAGAATGACATATGCAGACCAGGGCTAATTTCCCTCTCAAAAACCAGTCAGACCTCATCAAAATTATTAATGTAAACAGAAAATATCAATAAAACCAAGAGCATTTGGCCGATAATTTACTAATAAAATTAAAGCAGTGTCAATTATTTATAGAGGCAGCAACTTTACATTCCCTTTTGTATTACCTCCTTCTGTGATGAATATCTGGAACACAGGAACCATTACAAGAGCAAGCTAGAAACTAGTATCAACAGGAGTTATGCTATTTTATTCCATAGGAACTGGTGGCTTGGACTTTGTGAATTCAAGTTTGGATGCTCAGAACACTTTTTCCTTGCAAGACATGAGCAGTATCACCATGAAAGCACTGGAAATTTAAGCTGTGAGGTTTTACATTTGCTGACTTGGAACCCTAAACCATTGCTCTCAAAAGAGAAAAGTCACATGTGTTCTTCAAAAAATTACACCCAAACCTGACCTTTTGCACTTGGTGTTGATAGGTGCTTCATCAGAGTGGTCAGGGCAGTCAAAATCCCCATCACACTGCCACTGGGAGTTCAGCAGGCACCGTCCATCAGCACAGGTGAACTCTCCAGGCCGACAGCGGCGATGCCCTGCAGAAACAGCAACCAACCACCTCACGTCTGCTCTCACAGCTTCAACACAAAATCCTGCACAGCTGAGGCAACACGAAGAAAATTATTTTTTTGCTCCATTTAGAGATGCAGAGTGTTATGCTCATACATGAGTGGCTACCAGCAAAGAGAGAAATCAAAAATTCTCTTATGCAGCACTATAAAGTCATGATGTGATACACACAGATGTGAAAGATATTCATGCAGCACTCAATCATAAGTACCTTTTCTTTTTGGTCTAATTTAATTTATTCCTGTTATTAGGAGATAGCTTAACAGTACCCAACAAATATTTTTGGGGTGTGCTTATGGCTGTATGTCTTCCCTTTAAAGCATGCCAAACACCATATAATTTTAACCATAATAAACACACATTTTCTAAGATGGTCACAAAATCAAAACTTATATATATATATGTATGTATGTATATATATATAATAAAGTAAATAAACCACAAACACACATTTGCTTTTTAGAACATAGTGGCTTAACTGAAAGTTGTAAAACTGACAAAGCAGTAGAAACACTTAGAAAAGTCATCACAAATACAGGTTAGGTTTTTTTTTCTGTTCAGTTTTAAGGAATTAGTTATTAGGATTTCATTAAAAAGATAGGCCTATACAATTGACTCAAAACTTGTACAAATAAATATTTAAGGAATAGAATGATTGCAAACTTTAAAAAAAATTAGTTTGCTTCAATCACCAATCCCATTTTTGTATTATTTCTGAATAGTACTCTACAAAACAACAAGAAAAGAAACCTTTCAACTATGCAAATAATAAAAATAAACCCAACTAAATTAAAACAAAGCCTAGATTTTTAAATTAATTCAATTAGTTCAGCACTTAGGACTATATTTCAAACCAAATTTCATGTCAGGTCAGTTAGACTGGTGACTGAAGAGTGCCTGGGTTATTTTGGCTCTCAGGATGGAAAAGGTTTAGCTCTACAATCCAGCAGAGCTGTGAGCAGGTTCCTTAGTTGGCAGTCAAATCAGAAACCACAAGGTTAAAATCCTGGGGAATTACATGGTTTAATTTTAAATCCCAACAACACCTTGGAAAGTGTGTTTTGGAATTTGACTCCTACTCTTTCCAAGTAGTTCCCTTTCCCATGAAAGAATGAAACCCTTCCTAAAATTGCAGGATAACAAGTTTACCACACCAGCCACACACTAAGGCTGTATTTGATTACCAGTGAGCAGAAAATTGCATTGAAGCAGCACAGCACAAACACTGCTGCAGATTTCAGTTTCCCCAGCAGAAATTAAATACAGCCAGTGCCTGAAGGCAGGTCCACACTAAGTTGGATTAGGAATTTGTATATCTCCTGCTCCTTTTGCTATTCCCTCCTTCTGTCTCTTTCCAAAAGTCTGACAAAATAACACTATTTATTTGTATGTATTTTAAGGGGCATGTATAGTTTTAGTATGTGTGTGTATATAATGGTATAGAAAATAAATTAAATACAGCAGCAAGAAATTATAAGCATGAAGAAAAAAAGGCAATTTCTAAAGTTTGTGACTGTTTAGTTCTAAGTAGTTATTGAGGTTCTGAGGACTGGGCTGGGGCAGGAGGTGCACACAACTTCTGTCTGTGTCTGTGTGCTCAGAACCTTTTGGGACTAATACTAAAATGGTGTTTGAAAACCTTTAAGTTCTATAAATTTTGCAGCTGTGATTTGCCCACAGTGCTGCAGCTAATGATACTGAATGTAATTCACTGATTTCCCATTAATTATCTGTCATTAATAAACCAATAAGCATGCTTTTTTCTTACAATCTTTGGGTGCCTGCTCACATCATTTATGCACAGACCCCCTTCAGGTGGTGTCCACAATAAATACATCTATAATATACAGATATTTTCTAGTTATTTTCTGTTGTGGTTCTCATTTCTGAGCAAATTTAGGAGTAAATAACCAATAGAGATTGTAACAGCACAAAATCAGGTGTGATAATCAACAATTTGTGATTTTGAAGTGAATGTTTGCTCTGTATTGTCCATAAATATTTATATAGATTAATGTCTCTGAATATGGCCCAGATACCTTGAACAGACACTCAGAACATGTAGGAATGGTGAAAATTATGCATTCACATACGGTTATAATTGAGAAAGTTTAAATGCAGTGATAATCATGACATATATGTTTGATTACTCGATAGAATAAAAAAAAACACATATAGAGACAAAGGAAAAAATATTTAATAAAGATATACTTAGTAAATGAGAAATTCTAGAACATATTTTAAAAATTCTCTTAAATGTTATAAGGAATCAACTATAAGACACTATGGGAAATAATTTGTTACCATAGCCTCAGATCCAAGATCCAAGTTAATTCCAAGCTGTATTAATTAATGTATAATTTAAAAGTGAGAATTAAGACAATTTAAAAACTGAAGAGCTTTCTTTTTCAGTAGTAGAGTACCAGACCCTGAAGAATGCCATACAGTTAGCAGAGTGAAATTGTTCTATTTACTCTATTTTTGTTATACTTGCCACATTCCAGGGATTCATCTGATCCATCTCCACAGTCATCATCGTGGTCACAAACAAACTGTTTGGGAATGCAGACTTTGTTATGGCACATGAAAGCATTCTTATCACAAGTGTTACTGGGAGCTAAGGAAAATACAGGACATAAAAAAAAAAGAAAGAAAAAAAAAAGAAAGAAATTGAGAACAATCACATAAACAGCCGAATTTCTTACACAAAGATGAAATGAGATGTGAATTTGAGTGAATTCAATGGAAATAAGCCATAACTTTTTAGTCAGATAAAAAGCATCACACAATTCAATACCAGAAAAAGCTACTCATCACAAAGAAAGCTACAGAAGTAAAGATAGCTAAAATCTTCTGTAATCCAAGACAGAAAAGCTTCAGAAGTCAATGCTGTCTATGACTAACTAAGGTTTGGCTCTGAAGAAAAGAATATTTGGGAAGAAGATATGTCCTTATATTGGTCTGCTCCTGAATAAATGCTTTTTGAAGTCCAGAAACACTCAAAATATAGAGAACATATTTATATACCATTTTTATATATGAATAAAAAAATCCTCTCCAGTGAAACTTTTACTGAACTCCTGACACTGATAATGGAAACGTGTCTCTGGAAACCTGGAAGTAACATTTTATAGGGCGAGAGATGTCAGGATCTGAACAATTAGCTGGAATAAACTGAAGATAGAACTTGCATCTCCCTTCCTGATGCATAACCTCCCTGACACGAGCAGCAGCATTTTCTTCAGGAAGAGCAATAAAACTGCAGAGTCACTGATGTGCTAATTTGGACCAGTGAGCACAGCATAACACCTGTGACGTGCCACACATCCTGCTCTCCAGAGCCTGGAGGTGCCGGAGTTAAACCGGGAAGGATCCTGCTCCGTGCGCTCACAGGGACCAGCGATCTTCACCAGCCAAGTGGAGATGGACCTGGAGGAGCAGGATGGAAACAAGACGTGCTGAGGCGCAGCCGCACCGCCGCCCGCCGTGGGGAGCTCGTCGCTGCCGCCGGGACAGTCGCGCTCGCCGTCGCACAGCCGGTGCTGGGGCAGCAGGCGTGGGAGCCCGGGCAGCTGAAGGTGTCTGCAGCACAGGTCACCGGGCCTGGGGAGACAGGCCAGGGAGCCCTCAGCACACATCCCCAGCTGGAGTATCCTAACCCGTGCTTTTGGGGTGACTGGTGATGGTTGAAGGGGTTTATTTGAAAGTCTCAGGGATTATTTCATTCTGCACGTTATGATAAACCTACTGGCTAGGGTCATTTTATGAGTTTTGACCATCTGTTTCTTCCATTCTTTTTATTTATTCAGCCTCTTAAATTTCCCCCACTTCATGAAAACTATCCCTCAGAATAATTTTTCAAACCAGTTGGGGTCAGTAACTTTGGCTGCACATTTGGACTGACTGGACAAAGAAACTGATCTTGCAAACCACATAATCTCTCCATCACCAAAATTTATGCCAGGAAGCCAAAGACACTCCAAACTTTTGGTAATCAGTCTCACAGAAAGAAACAACGTGTACCAAGTACAACAGTGGTGGGAGTAAAAAATATCTGACAGCTCCGATCCAACTGACTCAACATATTATTTACCTGACTAATTTTTCTTTTTTTTTTTCCAATTTCTTAGATAATATTTTACCCTGGGGTTAAACTTACTCCATTTGGAAGTAAATTTTTGTGCAACCCATCACTTAATACATTCTCTTAGATAAGTTAAATATACTTTACTAAAAAAAGAGCCAGTGTATTTTCTACTAGTTTTAATTAGAATTTAATAAAATATTTAAATATCTTTAAAATTATTTTCTATCTTACTTGTGCAAAAGAGGAAATTTTTGCTTACTTACACTCATTTGCCATTTTTTTGATATTTTTGGAATTTAACTTTACGTTAAAAAAATACTGATTTCTTTAAGACTGAAAAATCAGAAGTAATTTTGATTTCTTTTCTCCTTGCAATTCAGATCCAACCACCGTTCCTAAAAAGAAACACAGTCTTAACTCTCCCTTCTTCATACCCAGTGCAGATTTTTCCCTCTTTGAGAGAAGTGTCCTAAATAATTAGTATTTTACCATAATAGGACAGTATAAGGTCTACCTCCATCCCTTTCATTTGATGGCATTTATACATATTTATTTGATTAAGCAACTACTTTAACAAACCAGATTTTTTTCTCTGTCTACTTAACACTTCCAATTATCAACAATATTTTTACTGTGATAACACACTGGAAATATGGAATAAATATTCTTTGTTGAATGCACTTTAAGTAAGAGGATTTTTGAAAAGGAACATATCTTTAATTAATATTGTTTCTTGTCCTCGCATCTTCAACATTCTTACATTCTTCCATTTTGCTTTCACACAGCTTTTAAAAGTTTTCTACCTTTTCTATTTCCCACAGGAACATATCTTTAAGAGTTAAGAGCTGAAATTTTAAAAAGAAACTTAAAATAGAGAGAATGAGTGAACCGATGTATAAATATCACTTAATTGTGACAGCATGACTTGACACAATGTGATTTTCTTTGGAAAAGAATTCGCTAACATATTTCCAGTACATTGAGCCCTGGAATGAAAACAAAACTTTTAATTTCTTATGCACCTTGAAGAGTTTGGGAATTTGAGAGGAATATCATGCAGTATATGCTTATTATATAGGAAATGTTAGAAAGAATAGAAAAAAAGAGCTAGAGAAAAAAAAAACCACCAAGAAAGATATGGTAAGTTTAGGGTCTTTTAAGTGCTCGGCACTAAAATGTAAAATGCAAAGAGGGGTTTTAGCTCAAGGACAGGAACTGGAGAACAGGCTGGCTGTCCTATCACCCAACTCTACTGAAAGAATTACTCAAATCATATGAAAGGAACCTATCTGCTGGTTGGAGGGGCTGAGGAGATCCCCCCAGCCTCTGGAGATTCTGTCCTTGCTCCCTTCCCAGGCTCCCTGTGGAGCTCGAGTTCCCCTCGCTGGACTCACCACAGACGGCACCGCTCTCGTCCAAGCCATGGCCGCAGTCGTCCTCCCCATCACAGCCCACTGCCTGGAGATGCACTTGTTTGCAGAGCAGGCAAACTGATTCCGTGAGCAGGAGGAATCTGGGGATGACACCAGGCCCTGCATTTGTTAGGTTCACAACATCACTGCATTCCCTGCCGTTTCAAACACAGTTTAGGATTTTTTGCACTGCTCCTCTCTCTCCTCCCAGTCTCCATGTATTGAAACACTCCAAATCTTGTTATTAAAACACTCCAATCTTCTTATTAAGCATGCTATGTTTGTTTCAGAGCCTGCATTCACCAACACATTTTTAAAAATAAACAGTGAAACATTCCAAAGACATTCTAATATTTTCAAATATTTTGTAAGTGGGATGAGGATAAACACTTTTAAAAAACTGAAGCCTGGTTTGCATATTTAACAGATGCTACAAATACACTGAACTGCTTTATTTGGATAGAAGGACAGAGAGGGCACAGTTCAAATTTTCCAATCCAGCCTCCCTCCCAGTATTTCAGAAGTTAACACCATCTTTAAAAGATTTTTCACTAGAAAAACTCCTGTGTGTTTGCTTTATCCCATCTACACTTCTCTATACATTAAAAATAAGAGCTTCTACATTTCAAAATCATACTGCAAAGCTCTCCTAAATCAATGCTATTCATTTCTGAAAAATTCAGGCCTTCCATTTTTCCCTGGATTGACTCTTTAAGAATAAAGTTTCTTTTGTCGCAACTCAACACAAAATTTTAATATTAAAATGAAAAAGAATTTTAGGTAATGAAATCTGAATTTAAAGACCATTGTAACAGATATCTCAAAATGGATAAGAGCAATCAATGGGGAAAGAAGCACTGACTTAATTCCCTCCCTTTTGGCCACACAAATCAGCTAATTCAGTTTACAGAATTGTACACAAGTGTGTAACACCTGGAAATGTAAACACCAAGTTATGCTTGAAAAATGTAGCCAACAGAAAAGATTCTGATTGTCACAGTGCACTTCCTAATTTCAAAGTTATAAGAAATATATAATGTAAACTGCAAACCAAATATGGAAGCATGTTAGTGGGAACTGGGTCATGAAGAGAGTAATATAAAATGTTCAGTCATGGGAAGAAGGAAAAAAAACAAACTGGAAAAATAAATTTCAGGTTTTATTTAAATGGATAACAGAAAAATTTGACACTGCTTTCTGGTACAATTTCATTACAAAAATTATCCATTCAGGTAATCCATACAAATTGAAAAGACCAGCTCTCACTAGAAGTAAAACCAACCTGCTTTGTATGACGGTTAGGCAAAATTAAAGAATATGAAAAGATCTGAGACAGAACAGACCCTTAACCCAGTTCACAGCTCATGCTGTATTTTATTGATATACTTTTGTCATTACTTTTAATAATTATATCTGTATGGCCTCTGACACAAAGCAATGCCTACTTTGAGGTTTGGGTGTTTCCTGCTGGGCTCCAGATACTGATTCAAATTGATTATATCTGCAAAACTCTTCTAATGAGGAGCTGACAAGAATTAGTGGAATTGCTAAATATTAAAGCAATACAAAACTCTGTATATATATATATATACTTAAGAGAGAAAAAAAACATAAAGGGCTTTTATTCTGGCATGAAATAGAATTTAAGGTATTGACAGTATGAAGTATTGGAGTTGAATCTGAAAAAACAGCATTAAAGACCTTTGTATACAATCTCTGAGCTGTAAATGCACACTTGTCTCCAAAGTGCATTAGTGACTAGAGAAATACAAATAAGACAAAATGCTCACCACAGTGCAATTCATCCACTCCATCCTCACAGTCTTTCTGCCCATCACAAAGCCAGGTGGTCAGAATACATCTTCCACTAGGACAACCAAAATAATTTTCTTCACATGTGAGTTTGTTTTGAACTGTGATAAAATAAAGAATGTAATGTAAAATGGTCTCTACTAGTATGATTAGGAGCCTAATACATTCCTGCTAATTCCTGAATACTGATGAACAAAGTGTTTATGTCTAAAAATGGGGGAAAAAATGTGTTCTTAAAAAAAAGTGATAGCTAAGTAGTTTAGGGAAATAGTTATTCTTAGTTTTTTAGAATACAATCAGAGCACAGCTTCCAACTAAATCAAGAGGTCTAGAGAGGAAAGTAGTTCAGTTTACAGGTTTTGAGGTCAGGCAGGTCAGCATTGCTTGTTGTTTTACACCAGCTGAAGAAATTGCCCTTCTGATCTTTCTGCTGTCATTTACAAGATAATCTAATTGTGGCAGTATTTTGGTCACTGGGAGAAGCTACAAATCTCATGCACTGACTAACAGGGGCTACACCAGTGATGGTGGTGCCAGAGGTTTAGACTTGATCAGAAATTAAAAAGTTCTCCCTTGTCTTTTTATGTTGTTGAGTCAGAAAGTAATTTAAAATTTGAATCTTATGAAAGCTTAGAAACCAGGTATGAGGAAAGAAAACATGCCACATGTAAAGTTCCACGATGAAAGCACAAATATTAGTCTAATAACAGCTTATTTTTGAAATTTTAATCAAGGTCCAGGATGGAGTTCCAAGCACTGCAAATCACTGAAATTCTCTGACATGGTTTTTATTATTCCCTCAGTGAAGTGGATTTGTTTTCAGCCTCCTCTCTTTTAAAAGGAAAGGTAAAGTAAACATTTACGGCTTCTACAGCTCTATGAATGCCAAAGAAAAAAAAAAACACAACAAAAAAAACCAAACAAAAAGCCAGGAAAAAGTGGGGCCTATGTGATGACTTGGTAGATATTAAAAATTCCCTTAGTAACCCTCCATGAGTATTTTGCTGCAATTCTCTGTAAGAACAATGACACTGAACCAAACTGCTAATGGGAATTGCAATATTCATAACAGAAACAACACTCAAAAACTTAATGTGCCAGAGCTGGTCAGTTTGGAATGAAATGGCAAAGGAAATCACAGGTAGGTTGAGGGGGAATGGTATTGCTTCCAAGTAAAGGGAGGAATGATCCAGACAATTAGTCACACATTAAAATGATGGAACATTTTGGCACACATTTGGAATTCAGAGAGAAGTAATACAAATAAATGGACAATGGAATAAAATGCACATTAGTGTACTTATGCAACATTAGTTTACAGAAGCTGCAGCACACTGCTCTCAACATTTTCCTTGGTATGAAAAAAACCCTTTCTCTGTCTAAAAATACAGCAAATTAAGGTATTTTGAGCTTAATGAAGTGTTATATACAATAAATTCTACATAATTAAGAGATGATCTGGAGAATGTAGAGATTAGAATAAAAACTCTAACTTAATATGCATCTATTTTGTAGGACTGATGGAGGTTCTTAATGTCAGGTTGGCTGACAGTAACTGCTGAAGTCCCAGGTTCCTCTGGATCCTGGTAATTTTTTGTCAATAAATTTGGCACAACGTATATGAGAATTCTAATAGAACCTTCTGGTGCCACAATAGGATCATCACACAGAAAAAGAGAGTATTAAATGGAAAGAATCAGATTATGTCCAGCACTATGCAAAAATTTGATGGCATTGAACAACATAAAATTAGATATTTTAATTTTATAAATTAATAAAATTTATTATTTAGTAAATATTTTATTTAATGCTAGTTCTTAGAGGAGAGAGAGTTACTTGTCAACAGGATGTTAATTTATCTCTAGAATGCATAAATTATAAAAACAAATTAAAAATTAAATTTTCTACTTAATATTCTCAAATGAGAGGTTCTGGATAAAAATGGAGCAAACACATAAATTAGGTAAGAATTGAATATTGTGAATAATTCACTGAATAACATTAGATATAACCTCAGTCCTGTGTCTGGGGCTCAAGTTGTCATGATCTCTTTCTCCAGAACTACCACAAAAGCAATAACCCTGGATTCTACCCTGACAGCCTATTCCAAGGACCTCCATCAAATAAAAGAGAAAGTAAAACAAGTCAGCAAGAAAAGAAAAAACACCCACTAAAGCAGTAGCTAA
>JAKWBO010001395.1:0-14593 GCA_034336685.1 Luscinia luscinia
AGGGTCAGGGGCCAAGGTTGGGTCCAAGGGGTTGTGGTCAAGTGGTCAAGGTTGGGTCAAGGGGTTATTGATGGGGTCAGGGGTCGGAATTTGGGGTCTGTGGGTCAAGGTAAGGTCAAGGGGTCAAGATTGGGGTCAAGGGGTCATTGATGGGGCAGGGGACAAGGTTGTGGTCAAGGGTCAAGGTGGGGTCAAGGGGTCAGAATTTGGGCTCGGTGAGTCAAGGGTCAAGGTTGGGTTCAAGGGGTCAAGGTGGGTCAAGGTTGGGGTCAAGGGGTCAAGGTTGGGGTAAAAGTTGGGATCAGTGAGTCAAGATTGTGGTCAAGGGGGCAAGGTTGGGGTCAAGGGGTCATTGATGGGGTCAGGGGGTCATGGTGTGGGTGAAGTGGGTGGGGGTCAGTGATGGGGGTCAAGGGGTCAAGGGGTGTGTTGGTCAGTGATGGGGTCAAGGTTGGGGTCAAGGGGTCAAAGTTGGGGTCAGGGGGGTCAGGGGTCAAGAGTTCAAATTTGAGGGTCATGTGGTCAAGGTGGGGGCAGTGGGTCACTCTGGGTGGTCACTCTGGGTGGTCAGCTGGTGGTCACTTGGTCACTCTGGGTGGTCACTTGGTCACCTGGGTGGTCAGTGGTCACTCTGGGTGGTCACTTGGTGGTCAGTTTGTCACTCTGGGTAGTCACTGGTCAGTGGGTCACTCGAGGTCACTTAGTCACTCTGAGTGGTCAGTTGGTCACTCTGGGTGGTCACTGAGGGTGGTCACTCTGGGTGGTCAGTTGGTGGTCACTTGGTCACTCTAAGTGGTCACTTGGTCACTCTGGGTGGTCACTCAGGGTGGTCAGTGGGTCACTCTGGGTGGTCACTTGGTCACTCTGGGTGGTCACTCTGGGTGGTCACTTGGTCACTCTGGGTGGTCACTTGGTCACTCATGGTCACTCTGCTCACCCCACAGGTCCCCCGGAAGTGTCCACGCCCCCAGCCTCCAGCCACGCCCCTCTGCCCGGCCCCTCCCTCTCCCAAGCTCCCCTCCCCCGCCCCCCCCTCCTGGCCCCCGCCCCCCTCCGGCACCTCCAAGCTCCAGCAATTGGTGGAAAATTGGAATTTCCGGAGTCCTGCCCCTCCCCCCGCGGCCAGGGCAGCTTCCGGAACCTTCCAGGCGGGAATTCCGGGATTTCCGCCAGGAATTCTGGGATTTCCGCTGGGAATTCTGGGACTTCCGCTGGGAATTCTGGGATTTCTGCCGGGAATTCTGGGATTTCCGCTGGGAATTCTGGGATTCCTGCCGGGAATTCTGGGATTTCTGCTTTGAATTCTGGGATTTCCGCTGGGAATTCTGGGATTTCCTCTGGAAATTTTGGGATTTTAGGTGGGAATTCCTCAAATTTGGGTGGAAATTCCTCAAATTTGGGTGGGAATCCTGAGGTTTCTGCCAGGAATTCCTTGAATTTGGGCGGGAATTCCGCAATTTCCGGTGGGAATTCCGGGATTTTGGGTGGAAATCCCACAAATTTGGGTGGGACTTCCAGGATTTTAGGTGGGAATTCCTCAAATTTGGGCGGAAATTCTGGGATTTCAGGCAGGAATTCCTCAATTTCTGGTGGCAATTCCTCAAATCTGGGTGAAAATTCCGAGATTTCGGGTGGGAATTCCTCAAATTTGGGTGGGAATTCTGGGATTTTAGGTGGAAATTCCACAATTTCTGGTGGGAATTCCCAAATTTTGGGCGGGAATTCCGCGATTTCGGGCGGGACCCCCCACTGTCCGGGCGGGAATCACCTGTGCCAGGTGTGTGGGCGTGGCCGGGGGCACCGGGACCCCCAAAATCCGGCCCCGAATTTGGGGGAGCTGCAGGAGGCAGAAGAGGAGGAGGAGGAAGAAATGGGGGGGTCAGAGCCCCCCGAAATTCCGGGAGAACCCCAAAACCCCGATGGACGAGGGGAGGTGAGCGAGGGGATCCCAAAATCCCCCAAAATTTGGGAAGAACCCCAAAATGAGCCGATTTTTGGGGCTCCCCCCAAAAAATTCACCCCATTTTTAAATTTTTTTTTGTTTTTCCTCAGGTGCCTCCAACCCGGACCCCAAATCCCGCTGGCGACCCCGAAAATTTGGGGTGTAGTTTAAGAACTGGGGGACCCCAAAACTCCCAAAATTCTCACAAAACTCCCCCAAAACTTTCCAAATAGAAATCGATTAAAGCCGTGTGCTGCCCCCCTCCTCCCGTGTGTGATTTGGGGGTGGGGGGGGGACCCCAAAAATCGCAGGGGGACCCCAAAAATCGCAGGAATCGCCCCCAAAACCCGCCTCACAAAATGGCGGCGCCCTCAACAAAGATGGCGGCGCCGGCGTCGCGCCCTCAAGGGAGGGGCTTGGTCAGAGCCGGAAGCGGCGCGAGTTGCCGAGGCAACGGGACGCGGGAAATGCCCTCACTCAAAATGGCGGCGGTCGCTACGGAAACGCGCGGAGTTGCCCTTAGTCAAAATGGCGGGGGTCGCCGATTCGAAACGCCGCCGGTTGCTGTGGGAATAAAACGCCGATAAAGGCGCGGTTTCCGTGGAAACGGCGCCATGGGACAGCTCCCCTATCGCGATTTTAAAAAGCCGCCGGTTGCCGTTAGGGGAGGGAAATAAGGTGGAAATAAGGGGGCGAGGCTCCCGCCCTCAAAATGGCGGCGGTTTCCATGGAAACAACGATATGCCCACACTCAAAATGGCGGCGGCGCCGTTGAAACAACAGGAGCTGCCCTTACTCAAAATGGCGGCCAGCGCAACGGAAACGCGCGGCGTTGCCCTTACTCAAAATGGCGGCGGTCCCCATAGGAACAACGGGGGCTTTGCCCGCACTCAAAATGGCGGCGGCGGCTTCAGGCCGCGCCCCGCGAGTTCCGCTTCCGGCTGCGTGAGGCGGCGCGCGGCCGGCGCGGAGTCGGGCGGGCTCTGTCGCGATAGAGCCGCGCTCGCGGCTCCGCCGTCGGCGACAGGGGCCATGTCGGACACGTGGAGCTCGATCCAGGCGCACAAGAAGCAGCTGGACTCGCTGCGCGAGCGGCTGCAGCGCCGCAGGAAGCAGGAGGCGCTGGGCGGCGGCGGTGAGGGCTAATTAGCGGGTAATTAGGGGCGGGGGGGGTTAATTGGGGGTAGTGAGGGTGAGGGTGGATCATGGGGGTTAATGAGGGGTAGAGGGTTAATTAGAGCTGTTAGTTAGGGGTGGAGGGTTAATTAGGGGTTAATTAGGGGTAGAGGATTAATTAGGGGGTTAATTAGGGTGGAGGGTTAATTAGGGGGTTAATTAGGGTTGAGGGTTAATTAGAGGGGTTAATAGGGGTGAAGGGTTAATTAGAGCTGTTAATTAGGGGCAGAAGGTTAATTAGAGGGGTTAATTAGGGGTGAGGGATTCATTGGGGGGTTAATTAAGGGTAGAAGGTTAATTAGAGGGGTTAATTAGGGGTGAGGGCTAATTAAGGGGGCTTAATTAGGGGTAGCAGGTTAATTAGAGGGGTTAATTAGGGAAGGAGTTAATTATAAGGGTTAATTAGGGGTAGAGGATTAATTGGAGCTCTTAATTAGGGATGAGGGTTTAATTAGAGGGGCCAATTAGGGGTTGAGGGTTAGTTAGAGGGGTTAAATAAAGGTGAAGGGTTAATTAGAGCTGTTAATTACGGGTAGAAGGTTAATTACAGGGGTTAATTAGGGTGAGGGATTCATTGAGGGGTTAATTAGGGCAGAAGGTTAATTAGAGGGTTAATTAGGGAGGGTGTTAATTAGGGGTAGAGGATTAATTGGGGCTGTTAATTAGGGGTGAGGGGCTTAATTAGAGGGTTTAATTAGGGTTTGAGAGTCATTAGAGAGGTTAATTAGGGGTGAGGGGTTCATTGGGGTTATTAGGGATGAGGTGCCAATTAAGGGCGTTAATTAGGGGTGCAGAGGATTAGTTAGAGGGTTAATTAGGGGTAGAGGGTTAATTAGAGGGTTAATTAGGGTAGAGAGTTAATTAGAGCGGTTAGTGAGGGGTAGAGTGTTAATTAGAGGGGTTAATTAGGGTAGAGAGTTAATTAGAGCTATTAATGAGGAGTAGAGAGTTAATTAGGGGTGTTAATTAGGGTGAGGGCTCATTGGAGGGTTAATGTGGGATAGCGGTTAATTAGAGGGTTAATTAGGGTGAGGGATTAATTAGAGGGATTAATTAGGGGTAGAGGGTTAATTAGGGGTTAATTAGAGATGAGGGGTTAATTAGAAGAGATAATGAGGGGGCAGGAGTTAATTGGAGGGTTAATGAAGCGCCAGGGGAATAGGGACTTAATTAAGAATGGGGGGTTAATTAAACATTGGGAGTAAATTAAGAATTGAGGTTAATTAAGAATTGGGAGCTGATTAACAAAGGAGCTTAATTAACAATTGGGAGTTAATTAAGAATGGGGGTTAATTAAGAATAGGGGTTAGTGAAGAATGGGGTGTGTAATTAAGGATTGGGAATCAATTAAGAAAGGGGGCTGATTAAGATTTGTGTGTTAATTAAGAAAGGGGGTTAATTAAGAATTGGGAGTTAATTAAGAGATGAAGTTAATTAAGAATGGGGGGTTAATTAAGAATAGGGTTTAATTAAGAATAGGAGGTAATCAAGAATTTGGGTTAATTAAGAATTAGGTTAATTAAGAATCAGGGTTAATTAAGAAATGAGAGTTAATTAAGATTGGGGGTTAATTAGGAATAGGGTTTAATTAAGAATAGAAGGTAATCAAGGATTTGGGTTAATTAAGGATTAGGTTAATTAAGAATAAGGGTTAATTAAGAAATGAGAGTTAATTAAGAGTAGAGATTAATTAAGAATTGGGGCTAATTAAGAATTGGGAGTTAATTGGGAAATGTGGGTTAATTAAAAAGGATGTTAATTAAGAACTTGGGTTAATTAAGAGTGCAAATTAATTAACCTGTCGTTAATTATCCCCCGCGAGACCCCCGGCACGAGGCCCGCCCCCGCACCCACAGCCCCGCCCCTCCGGCCCCGCCCCTGCGGCTCCTCCCCCCTGGGCATGGCCTCGCTCGGCCTCCCCTGGCGGGAGCCCCGCCCCCAGGCGAGGGGGAGGGCCGGACCCGGCGCTGGAGCGGCGGCTGCTGCTGCACCTGGCGCACCTGGCCACGCCCCTTCCGGCCGACGCCCGGCGCCCTGCGACGCCACTCGCCCAGGTAAGGAGCACACCTGGGCTGGGGACACACCTGGGACACACCTGGGGGAGGGGACACCTCACGACACACCTGGGGGCACACCTGGGGGAGAGGGACACTCAGGTGCGTCCCAGGTGTGCTCAGGTGTATCCCAGGTGTGCTCAGGTGTATCTCAGGTGTACCCAGGTGTATCCCAGGTGTGCTCAGGTGTATCTCAGGTGTGCTCAAGTGTGCTCAGGTGTATCCCAGGTGTATCCTAGGTGTCACCAGGTGTATCTCAGGTGTACCCAGGTGTATCTCAGCTGTCCCCAGGTGTATCTCAGGTGTGCCCAGGTGTATCCCAGGTGTATCCCAGGTGTATCTCAGGTGTGCTCAGGTGTGCCCAGGTGTGCTGAGGTGTATCTCAGGTGTACCCAGGTGTATCTCAGCTGTCCCCAGTTGTATCCCAGGTGTGCTCAGGTGTATCTCAGCTGTCCCCAGGTGTGCCCAGGTGTATCTCAGGTGTGCTCAGGTGTATCTCAGGTGTGTCTCCCCCAGGGCGACGCCCAGGTGACCCTGGAGGCGGTGGAGAGCCTGCTGCACAAGTTCCCTTAGGTGTCCCCAGGTGTGCCCAGGTGTATCCCAGGTGTGCCCAGGTGTGCCCAGGTGTATCCCAGGTGTGCTCAGATGTATCCCAGGTGTGCTCAGGTGTATCCCAGGTGTATCTCAGCTGTCCCCAGGTGTATCTCAGCTGTCCCCAGGTGTACCCAGGTGTATCTCAGCTGTCCCCAGGTGTGCCCAGGTGTATCTCAGGTGTGTCTCTCCCCCCCAGGGGGGCGAGCCCAGGTGACCCTGGAGGCGGGGAGAGCCTGCTGCACAAGTTCCCTTAGGTGTCCCCAGGTGTGCCCAGGTGTGCTCAGGTGTATCCTAGGTGTCACCAGGTGTATCCCAGGTGTGCCCAGGTGTGCTCAGGTGTATCTCAGGTGTACCCAGGTGTATCTCAGCTGTCCCCAGGTGTGCCCAGGTGTATCCCAGGTGTGCCCAGGTGTATCTCAGGTGTATCTCAGCTGTCCCCAGGTGTATCCCATGTGTGCTCAGGTGTATCTCAGGTGTCTCCAGGTGTGCCTAGGTGTATCTCAGGTGTGCTCAGGTGTATCTCAGGTGTGCCCAGGTGTATCTCAGCTGTCCCCAGGTGTGCCCAGGTGTATCTCAGGTGTGTCTCCCCCCCCAGGGCCACACCCAGGTGACCCTGGAGGCAGTGGAGAGCCTGCTGCACAAGTTCCCTTAGGTGTCCCCAGGTGTGCCCAGGTGTGCTCAGGTGTATCCTAGGTGTCACCAGGTGTATCCCAGGTGTGCCCAGGTGTGCTCAGGTGTATCTCAGGTGTCCCCAGGTGTGCCCATGTGTGCTCAGGTGTATCCCAGGTGTGCCCAGGTGTGCTCAGGTGTATCTCAGGTGTGCCCAGGTGTATCTCAGCTGTCCCCAGGTGTGCCGAGGTGTATCCCAGGTGTGCCCAGGTGTATCTCAGGTGTATCTGAGCTGTCCCCAGGTGTATCCCATGTGTGCTCAGGTGTATCTCAGGTGTCTCCAGGTGGGCCTAGGTGTATCTCAGGTGTGCCCAGGTGTATCTCAGGTGTGTCTCTCCCCCCAGGGTGACGCCCAGGTGACCCTGGAGGCGGTGGAGAGCCTGCTGCACAAGTTCCCTTAGGTGTCCCCAGGTGTGCCCATGTGTGCTCAGGTGTATCCTAGGTGTCACCAGGGGTATCCCAGGTGTGCTGAGGTGTGCTCAGGTGTATCCCAGGTGTGCCCAGGTGTGCCCAGGTGTATCTCAGGTGTATCTGAGCTGTCCCCAAGTGTATCCCATGTGTGCTCAGGTGTATCTCAGGTGTCTCCAGGTGTGCCCAGGTGTATCTCAGGTGTGTCTCTCCCCCCCCTAGGGCTGACGGCCAGGTGACCCTGGAGGCGGTGGAGAGCCTACTGCACAAAGTTCCCTTAGGTGTCCCCAGGTGTGCCCAGGTGTATCTCAGGTGTATCTGAGCTGTCCCCAGGTGTATCTCAGGTGTGCTCAGGTGTACCCAGGTGTATCTCAGCTGTCCCCAGCTGTCCCCAGGTGTGCCCAGGTGTATCTCAGGTGTGCTCAGGTGTACCCAGGTGTATCCCATGTGTGCTCAGGTGCACCCAGGTGTCCACAGGTGTGCCCAGGTGTATCCCAGGTGTGCTCAGGTGTATCTCAGGTGTGCCCAGGTGTATCTCAGCTGTCCCCAGGTGTGCCCAGGTGTATCTCAGGTGTGTCTCTCCCCCCAGGGCGACGCCCAGGTGACCCTGGAGGCGGTGGAGAGCCTGCTGCACAAGTTCCTTAGGTGTCCCCAGGTGTGCCCAGGTGTATCTCAGCTGTCCCCAGGTGTATCTCAGCTGTCCCCAGGTGTGCCCAGGTGTATCTCAGGTGTATCTCAGCTGTCCCCAGGTGTATCTCAGCTGTCCCCAGGTGTACCCAGGTGTATCTCAGGTGTGTCTCTCCCCCAGGGCGGCGCCCAGGTGACCCTGGAGGCGGTGGAGAGCCTGCTGCACAAGTTCCCTTAGGTGTCCCCAGGTGTGCTCAGGTGTATCTCAGGTGTGCTCAGGTGTGCCCAGGTGTATCCCAGGTGTGCCCAGGTGTATCTCAGGTGTATCTCAGGTGTGCTCAGGTGTGCCCAGGTGTATCCCAGGTGTGCCCAGGTGTATCTCAGGTGTGTCTCTCCCCCCAGGGGCTGACGCCCAGGTGACCCTGGAGGCGGTGGAGAGCCTGCTGCACAAGTTCGCGGCGCAGGAGCTGATCGAGGTGCGCCCGGGGGGCTGCTACAGGACGGCCCCACCCTGGTCACCTGCGCCGACCACTCCAAGCTGTCGGCCATGACGGGCGTGGTCACGGCCGGGGCGGGGCCGGGCAGAGGCAGAAGGGGCGGGGCCGCTGGGAGGGGCGGGGCCGGGGGGGCGGGGCAGGCGCGGGGGGGAGGGGAAGGAGGCGAGCGGTGCCGGCGGTCGGCGGCGTCGGACGTGGACCTGGAGATCGAGAGTTTGCTGAGTCAGCAGAGCACCAAGGAGCAGCAGAGCAAGAAGGTGAGGGGGACTTTGGGGGGGCGGGGGGAGGGGTGGGCGTGGTTTTAAAATGGCAGAGTCTCAAAATGGAGTTTCAAAATGGAGTTTCAAAATGGTGGAGTTTCAAAATGGAGTTTCAAAATGGTGGGATTTCAAAATGGCGGGGTTTCAAAATGGCGGGATTTCAAGATGGCAGGGTTTGAAAATGGAATTTCAAGATGGCAGGGTTTCAAAATGGCAGAATTTCAAGATGGTGCCATTTCAAGATAAGCGGAGTTTCAAGATGGCGGAGCTTCAAAATGGTGGAATTTCAAGATGGCAGGGTTTGAAAATGGAATTTCAAGATGGCAGGGTTTCAAAATGGCAGATTTTAAAGATGGCGCCGTTTCAAGATGGAGTTTCAAAATGAAGGGATTCCAAAATGACGCCATTTCAAGATGGCGGTGTTTGACAGTGGTAGCATTTCGAAATGGCGGGGTTTCAAGATGGAGTTTCAATATGGCGCCGTTTTAAGATGGCGCCATTTCAAGATGGCGGGCGGGGTCCTCAAGTGGTGGGTGGAGCTTAAAATGTGGGTGGAGCTTTTAAGGAAGCGGGGCGGAGCTTTAAGAAGGGTGGGGCCTGAAGGTGGGTGGAGCTTTAAGGAACTGGGCGGAGCTTTGATGTGGGTGGAGCTTTTAATAAGATGGGCGGTGCTTTAATGAGGTGGGTGGAGCTTAAAGGTGGGAGGAGCTTTGAGGTGGGTGGAGCTTTAAAGAGGTGGGTGGAGCTTTGAGAAAGTGGGTGGAGCTTTACAGTGGGTGGAGCCTTGAGATGGGCAGAGCTTTAGGAAGGTGGGTGGAGCTTTGCAGTGGGTGTAGCCTTAAGATGGGCAGAGCTTTAGGAAAGTGGGTGGAGCTTTACAGTGGGTGGAACTTTGAGATGGGGCGGAGCTTTAAGGAACTGGGTGGACTTTTGAGATGGAGTTTTAAGAAGGTGGGTGGAGCTTTAAGGAACTGGGAGGAGCTTTGAGATGGGGCGGAGCTTTAGGAAGGTGGGTGGAGCTCTGAGCTGGACAGAGGTTTTAAGAAGGTGGGGCGGAGCTTTAAGATAGGCGGAGCTTTAAGGAACTGGGAGGAGCTTTGAGATGGGGCGGAGCTTTTAGGAAGGTGGGTGGAGCTCTGAGGCTGGACGGAGGTTTAAGAAGGTGGGCGGAGCTTTAAGGAACTGGGAGGAGCTTTAAGGAACTGGGAGGAGCTTTGAGATGGGGGCGGAGCTTTAGGAAGGTGGGTGGAGCTTTACAGTGGGTGGAGCTTTGAGAAGGTGGGCAGAGCTTTAAGGAACTGGGAGGAGCTTTGAGATGGGCGGGGCTTTACAGGGCAGCGCCCCATCCTGGCGGGCGTGTCCCCATCGCGGCGGGCGTGTCCCACCTGCGCAGGTGAGCCAGGAGATCCTGGAGCTGCTCAACACCACCACGGCCAAGGAGCAGTCCATCGTGGAGAAGTTCCGCTCGCGGGGCCGCGCCCAGGTGCAGGAGTTCTGCGACCACGGCACCAAGGAGGAGTGCGTGAAGGCCTCGGGGGCCGAGCGGCCCTGACGGAAACTCCACTTCGGTCCAGAGATTTTGGGGTTTAATTGGGGTTTTTGGGGTTTTTTCTGAGGTTTTTGGGGTTTAATTGGGATTTTTCTGGGATTTTTGGAGATTAATTGGGGTTTTAATTGGGATTTTTCTGGGATTTTTGGGGTGTTTATCTGGGATTTTTTGGGATTTTAATTGGGATTTTAATTGGGATTTTTTGGAGTTTAATTGGGATTTTAATCGGGATTTTTCTGGGATTTTTGGGGTTTTTATCTGAGATTTTTTGGGGTTTAATTGGGATTTTTCCCCCAAAAAATCAGGAATTTTTCCCAAAAAATCCCTTTTTTTTTCCCAAAAATCCCAACTTTTCCCAAAAATCTGAATTTGTTCCCAAAAAATCTGAATTTTTCCCCAAAAATATCTGATTTTTCCCAAAAAATCTGAATTTTTCCCAAAAAAATCCAAATTTTTTCCCCAAAAAAATCCGAATTTTTTCCCCAAAAAACCCAAATTTTTTCCCAAAAAAAAAAATCCCAATTTTTTCCCCTACAGCCGCATCATCAACAAGCACACGGACGAGTCGCTGGGCGACTGCTCCTTCCTCAACACCTGTTTTCACATGGACACCTGCAAGTACGTGCACTACGAGATCGGCGCCTCGCCGCCCGCCCCACGCCGCCGGCCGCCCCCAGCCCGCCCCTTGGCCGCCCCGGAGCTGCAGCGCCCCGCCCCCGGCAGCGGCGCCGACCGCCTCTTCCCACCCCAGGTGAGAAAAATCCACATTTCTGCCCAAAAAGCTGCAATTTTTGGGATGGTTTTTACTTTTTTTTTTGGGGGTTTTTTTGGGGAGAGTTTTGGAGCAAAAAATGGATTTTTGGCGTGTTTTTATTTTGCCTTGTTTTTGTAGCCATTTGTTGTTTCTTTTGTGGCTTTTTGGGAATTTCTGCCAAAAAATTCGGAGACCTTTCCGCCTTTTTCTGGGGCAGTTTTCATTTCCTGCCATTTTCTGAGGGCATTTCCGTTTCCGCCATTTCCTGAGGGAACTCCGCGCCATTTCTGAGGCAATTTCAGTTTCCGCCATTTTCTGAGGGATTTTCTCCATATTCTGAGGGAATTTCTGATTTCTGCCATTTCCTCAGGCAGTTTCCGTTTCCCGCCATTTCCTGAGGCAGTTTTCCTTTTCCCGCCATTTTCTGAGGGAACTTCCGCCATTTCCTGAGGCGATTTCCCTTTCTTGCCATTTCCTGAGGCAGTTTCCGTTTCCCGCCATTTCCTGAGGCGATTTCCATTTCCCGCCATTTCCTGAGGCAGTTTCCTTTTCCTGCCATTTCCTGAGGGAACTTTCGCCATTTTCTGAGGCAATTTCTATTTCCCTCCATTTCCTGAGGCAATTTCTGTTTCTCATCATTTTCTGAGGAGTATTTCCATTTCTCGCCATTTCCTGAGGGAACTTCCATGCATTTCCTGATGCGATTTCCGTTTCCGCCATTTCCTGAGGCGATTTCCGTTTCCCTCCATTTCCTGAGGCAATTTCCGTTTCCTGCCATTTCCTGAGGGAACTTCCGCCCATTTCCTGAGGCGATTTCCCTTTCTCGCCATTTCCTGAGGCGATTTCCATTTCCCACCATTTCCTGAGGCGATTTCCTTTTCCGCCATTTCCTGAGGGAACTTCCGCCCATTTCCTGAGGCGATTTCCGTTTCCGCCATTTCCTGAGGCAGTTTCCCTTTCCCGCCATTTCCTGAGGGAACTTCGCCCATTTCCTGAGGCGATTTCCGTTTCCGCCATTTTCTGAGGCGATTTCCATTTCTCACCATTTTCTGAGGGGAATTTCCACTTCTCGCCATTTCCTGAGGGAGCTTCTGCCATTTCCTGAGGCGATTTCCGTTTCCGTCATTTCCTGAGGCGATTTCCATTTCTCACCATTTTCTGAGGGGAATTTCCCTTTCCCGCCATTTCCTGAGGGAACTTCTGCCATTTCCTGAGGCGATTTCCCTTTCTCGCCATTTCCTGAGGCGATTTCCATTTCCCACCATTTCCTGAGGCAGTTTCCTTTTCCGCCATTTCCTGAGGGAACTTCTGCCATTTCCTGAGGCGATTTCCATTTCTCACCATTTTCTGAGGAGAATTTCCGTTTCCCGCCATTTCCTGAGGGAACTTCCGCCATTTCCTGAGGCGATTTCCCTTTCCCGCCATTTTCTGAGGCAATTTCCGTTTCCCGACATTTCCTGAGGCGCCGCCGCCATTTTCTGAGGCAGCTTTGCCATTTCTGCCCCGTTTTTCCCCGTTTCTGCCCCGTTTTTCCCTGTTTCTGCCCCGTTTTTCCCCGTTTTTCACCCGTTTTTCCCGTTTTTCACCCGATTTTCCCGTTCTCCCTCTCCCCAGTGGATCTGCTGCGACATCCGCTACCTGGGCGTGTCGATCCTGGGCAAGTTCGCGGTGGTGATGGCCGACCGCCCTGGGACATCCACATGGAGCTGCCCTACGGGACCCTGACGGACGACGAGATCGCGGCGCCTCAACATCCCGTGCTGCAGGACGAGGTTTCCTCTTCCTCTGGGTCACCGGCAGGTGGGGACACCCCAAAATCCAAATTCATGGTGGGGGGGGTCACCCCAAATTCATGGGGGGTCAGCCCAAACCTGAATTTTTGGGGATATGGCGCCTCAACATCCCCGTGCTGCAGGACGAGGGTTTCCTCTTCCTCTGGGTCACCGGCAGGTGAGGACGCCCCAAAATCCATGGAGGGACACCCCAAATTCATGGGGGTCACTTCAAACCCAAATTTGTGGGGATTCACCCAAAATTCATAGGGATTTACCTCAGATTTCTGGGGATTCACCTCAAATTTTTGAGGGTCACCCCAAACCCAAGTTTTTGGGGATTTGCCCCAAATTTTTGGGGTTTGCCCCAAATTTCATGGGAGTTCACCCCAAATTCCTGGAGATTCACCCCGAATTCACAGGGGGGTCACCCCAAATCCCTGGAGTGTCACCCCAAACCCAAATCTTTGGGAATTTACCTCAGTCAGATTCCTGAGGATTCACCCCAAATTTCATGGGAGTTCACCCCAAATTCCTGAGGATTCACCCCAAATTCACTGGGGGTCACTTCAAACCTGAATATTTGGGGATTTCCCCCAAATTTCTGGGAGTTCACCCCAAAATCCACGGGAATTTACCTCAAGTTTATGGGGATTTATCTCAAATTCTTGGGAATTCACCCCAAATCCCTGGGGAGTCACCCCAAACCCAAATCTTTGGAGATTTACCCCAAATTTCTGGGGGTTCATCCCAAAATCCAGCAGGATTCGCCCCAAAAATCCACGTGATCCTTTCAAATCCAAGAAATTCACCCCAAATTTACGGGTATTTATCCCCCCCAAAATTTCAATTTTTTTTCCCTAAATCCCTCATTTGCCCCCAAAAAACCACAATATTTCCCCAGAAACCCCAATTTCTTCCTAAAAACCCCAATTGCCCCCTAAAAACCCCAATTTTCATTTTTTCCCCCAAAATTCCAGGGCCATGGAGCTGGGCCGTGAGTGCCTCAACCTCTGGGGGTGAGTTTTGGGGTCTTCCCCTAAAAAAACACCCCAAAATTTTCCAAAATCATCCAAAATTCCCAGAAATCCCCAAAAACTCCTCAAAAATCCCCAAATCTTCCTCAAACTACCCCAAATCTTCCCCAAAATCCACTTCAGGACCCCCAAAAAAGCCTCAAATCCCCAAATTCTCCCCAAACCTTCTCCAAAATCACTTTCAGGACCCCCAAATCCCCAGAACCCACCCCAAAACCTCCCAAAAATAGCCCCAAAATCCCAAAAATCCTCCCAAAATCCCCAAATCCCCCAAATCCTCAAATTCTCCCAAAATCTTTTCCAGGCCCCTCCAATCCCTAAAACCCACTCCAAAATCCCCCAAAATCTTCCCCAAATCTTCCCCAAAATGCCCTTACGGACCCCAAAAATCCCAATTCTCCCCTGAAAACACCCCAAACCCAAAATACTCCCCAATTCTTTCCCAAAATCCTTTCCAGGACCCCCAAAATCCTCCCAAAATCCCCCAAATCCCCCAAAATCTCTTTCAGGACCCCAAAATCCCCAAATTTTTCCCAAATCTTCCCCAAAATAACTTTCAGGACCCCCAGATCCCCCGAACCCACCCCAAAATCCTCCAAAAATAGCCCCAAAATCCCAAAAATCCTCCCCAAATCCCCCAAATCCCCCCAAAATCTTGAAATTCCCCCCAAAATCTTCCCAAAACGCCAAAAATCCTCCGAAAATCGCCCCAATTTTCCCCAAACCTTCCCCAAAATCCCTTCAGGACCCCCCAAAACACCCCAATTTTCCCCAAGCCAGCTACGAGCGGGTGGACGAGATCATCTGGGTGAAGACGAACCAGCTGCAGCGCATCATCCGCACGGGGCGCACGGGGCACTGGCTGAACCACGGCAAGGAGCACTGCCTGGTACCCCAAAAATGGGAGCCCCAAAACGGGAAAAGTGGGATTTCGTTAGGAGGTTTTGGGAGGATTTTTTTGGGATTTTTTGGGGGGTTTTTGGTGGTTTTTTTGTTATTTTTTTAGGTTTTTTGGTGATTTTTGGTGATTTTTTTGGGATTTTTTTGTGATTTTTTTGGGGGTTTTTTGTGATTTTTTGTGATATTTTTCCTGATTTTTTTGTGATTTTTTGTGATATTTTTCGTGATTTTTTTGTGATTTTTTGTGATATTTTTCGTGATTTTTTTATTTTTTGTGTGATTTTTTGGTGATTTATTTGTGATTTTTCGGGTTTTTTTAATTTTTTGTGATTTTTGGGGGTTTTTTGTGATTTT